>JAJPUD010008880.1:0-34512 GCA_023553655.1 Myrmecobius fasciatus | reverse complement strand
AGAGAGAGAGAGAGAGAGAGAGAGAGAGAGAGAGAGAGAGAGAGAGATTCCCAAGATATTAGAGTGCAACCTGGAAGAGGTAACACTCAAAGAATTTTGGCCATTTATTCACAGAAGAATGGATGAAGAATGTCTATTGTGCATATTTCAACATCTATCTCAATTGATACCCCATAGGGCTTATCCAATTCTGTGTGTATGTATGTACAATATATGCATGTTTATCTGTGTGTATGTATATGTATATATATATACATACAGAGAGAGAGAGACAGAGACAGAGAGACATAGAGAAGGTTGTATAAGCCCTATAGGGTATCAATTGAGATGCATGTTAAAATACGAGCAATAAATATTTTTTAATTTACTTGGTCTTTGTCATGTGAATGTCCCAGTTTTCTCATCTGTGAAATGGAAACAATAGTTATCTATAGTAATTAACTTCATAGGTCTAGTGATAAGAGCAAATGAAATAATATTGCAATGCTTTGTAAATTTTAAAATACAATATAGATGTCAGTTTGGAAGAAAATAAATTCTATGTCTCTGAAAAACATCTTTTTCATCATAAAGTTGTCAATTTCAATATTTCATATTGTTTGTAAAAGAAAATTTAGATATTCTATAGTTACAGATACACATTTGTATATGTGTATTTATGTGCAAATATCTGTATATATGTATGTTACATATATACACACATAAATACAAATCACATAATTTAGAAATGCAGACTTTCATATGCATAGCTTCATTGGACAGGACTGAGTCACTTGTATCATGAAGATTTTCAAAGGTATATATAGATTTACTGAATTCTGTCCTTTGTGCCAACTTTAGAACTGAAACTCTTGGCTTAAGCTTTTGAAAATGAATAGCAGGAAGCCATCTGCAATCAGATTATTTTAATTAATTCTTCATCTCTTGAAGTCCAACTTAAATGTCATTTCCCTGACAAAGTATTCTTTGATCTCCAATTCTCACACTGGTTTGTAAAAAAAACCTTCCCTTTAGACCTTATAATAACATTGGCATGTAATATTGTATATTGTTGCTATATTGATATCTTATTCCTTCCATGAGGGTGGATGTTGGTATCTTATCTAACATTTATGATGCCTATATTATTATGGTATGTCAACTTTAATTACTCAGACTTTAAGTCAAACATGAATACACTGTTGATGCAATTGTGAACTGATCTAATCATTTTGAAGAGCAATTTGGAATTATGCCCAAAGAGTTATAAAACTGAATATACCTTTTGACCCAACAATAGTGTTATTAGGTCTGTTTCCCAGGGTGACTAGGGAAAAAGGAAAAGAAACTATATGCTCTAAAATATTTATCGCAACTTTCTTTGTGATGGAAATAATTGAAAACCAAGGGGATGTTCTTCAACTGAGGAATGATTGAATGAGTTTTGGCATGTGATTGTGATAGAATTCTACTGTGCTGTAAGAAATTATGAATAGGTTGGTCTTAGAAAAAAATGGAAATATTTGCATGAGATAAGGCAAAATGAAATGAGCAGAACAAAGAGAACATTCTAGTAAAAGCAATATTGTTTGAAAGGTAACCGTGGATGGAGCCAAGATGGTGGAGTAAAAGCAGGAACTCACACAATCCCTCCCCCCAAAGCAAAATTTGCCAATTGGGAAAGAAGTGGGAAAGAAAAAAAGAAAGAAGGGTGGGAAGAAGAGTGGGAAGGAGGGAGGAGAGAAGGAAGAAATGACAGAAAAAGTGAAAGGAAAGAGAGAAAGGAAAGAAAAAAGAAAGGAAGAAAACTTTTGAGTCCTAACATGGTAGCAAAATGTGAGTTATTGCTATTATTGGCAACAATAATTAAAAAGTTTAATGTATGAATGCATGCTTACAAGGTTGTGTAGTTTAACCATGGAAGAATCTGTTTCTTCTGTGAATATATGTATATGTAGGACCATTATATTTATAGTACCAATTGAACTGTAAATATTAACTAAAATATGCCTTTAAAATTTAACACACCTCAGGAAAGTCAAACAGAGAATCCTAGATCTTCCAAAGGTCATTTAGCTTAGTGCCCTTTCTTCAGGCTCTCTGCTTATCAACCAGTTCCACTAATTTCAGATAAATATATTTAGGGTGGGGAAATGGTATTTCCAGGAAGTTTTAGAGTCCAAAATAGTAATCAGACCTTTGGCCCTTCACCCTACTCTCCCTAAATATTAATCTTTCTTCCTGTTTACTTCTGCAAAAGCTACTATTGCAGGTATCATTAGACGAGGTTCTCTAGCACCTTAGAGACATTGTGTTTGATCCTGCTTTTCTTCTTCTGTAATTATTAATATTGTTATTATAAAGAAAAAAATCATTCTTCTCTCATTCATTTTCATCTTGTTCATTCTTCATCATGTTCGATGGACATAGAAATGGTCTGGGAACAAGTTGCTTGCCTGATATTATTCTCTTGCATTTAATGTCTGCACAGTTGACTAAAAATACTTTTTCTATTGTATTACTGGTTTTGGTGACATAATAAATGATGTAATATCAGATCAAATTTATATAACATTTTAATATTTACACATTGCTTTCCTCATATCAGCCTTATAAGAGGAGGTAGTGCAAGATGACCATGCCCATTTTTAGATGAGAAAACAGTAATTTAGGGAGGTTCAGTGATGAAATGGGGTCAGGTTTATTGAGGAATTTTGTAATTTTGGGAAAGAAGCTTTATGGTAAATAATGTCAGGATTATTATGTAAATAAACTTATGTATCTGTGCTACATGTGGAACTAATTTTTCAAAAATAAATAATTCCTTGTATCTAGACTTTTTTTCATATTAACTGGGTACCAATCAATCTTTTAATAAAAAGAATCGCAGAATATCAAAGTTGTATGGGATCCATAGGTCATCAGTTCAACCTGTATCTCACCCAGAGCATATTAATACACTCTACTCTTAATGCAAGTTTTCCCTACAGTAAAAGAATCAGATAAGTATTTTGGAAAAATTCAGATTATGTTTTCTTCCTTTCCCTTCAAGTTCACAAAACTAAAAGGAAACAAATATGGGTGCATGAAAAGAACAGACAGTAAATTGGTGCAGGGTATGCCTTCCACTTACCCAAGATTTCCAAATGCTCTTCTCGGGGGGAACGGGCTTTGATCTCCACAAACTCTGCATTGGTGTACTCCCTATAAACCACTTTTTTGTACTGAGAGCCAATCCAGTTTTCAGTGCGGTTCATAAATATGTCCCCATATCTACAAATGGGAAACACAGAAATTAAAGATGTCTCCAATTATATTGTTGTATTTGTTCATCCTTTGCTCTCAGAGGACCAATGACATCACAAGGATGATGTCCTGACTTGGGCATGAATTGTACTTAAGTGAGGCAGTTGCACAAAGTCATTAGCCTCCCTTTCTCCTCCAGAATCATCAAAGTCCAGTGGCAAGATAAAAGTCAAGATGACTGAGTCTAGGATGAGAATACTAAAATGACAGTAACTGAGGAAGGGTTTCCAGCTACAAAGAAAATAGCAATATGGTTTTCTCTCCCTGTTCTCATATAATTTTGTTTTGTTTTGATTGTTTGATCATGAAAATAAAATTTTAATTCACTTTAGAAAAAAAACTAGAATCATAATTCATTGAGTTCTCCTCTTGCATCAGCACCAGTTAAAATCATGCACTTGAATGACGAGTTCTAAAAAGAAAGAATTAATGAATTAATGACTTTTATTTTTAAAATCTGTCTTAATTTTTGCTTTCCACATTTTAAGGTGGTTCCCCTGAATGTCCATGAGGTGGCAATATTGTATTTGCCCTTCTCAGTAAATATGCAGCCCACAGGTTTGAAAATAGTCACAGAATCATTTCAGAGTTTGAAGGGCGGTTGGAGACCATCCTGTACAACTTGTATGGAAGCAGGAATACCATCTATGATATTCAGCTGCCACATGCAAAGAGAAGGTAAAAATCTCAAGAAGGAATTCAACTTTATTTCCAGAATAGACGTTTTGAAATAAAGTACCTTAATGTATTGAGAGCTGTGTATTTGTAGAAATGGATTATATAAGCAGTGTATAAAATTTATATAGGAAAGTGTCTAAATGAATGCATATCAACCAATAAGCATTTATTGTGTTTATTGTGTGCCAGACATATGCTAGGTGCAAGGGACACAAAGACAAAAATGAAAGCCCTTACCCACAATGAGCTTACATTCCATTGGAAGAAACTACATGCTAAGATGTATATATAAAAATATATATATTAATAATAAATATAAAATAATTAAATAATGATTTATTAATAAATTGTGTATGGGATATTCATACATATGCCTCCCCTGTTTGCCTTATAATTCCATTTCCATCCAGGCTAGAACCAATCCTCAAAACTCATTCCCAGCCTACTTCCTATTGATTTCCCTCTTCCGCAACCAATCTCTTCCCTCCTTTGAACTATATCTAAGGTGTTTGAGAGTTCAGTACCATTTTTCACTTTCCACCCAAAGTATTACACAGTTTCAAGATATTGATCCATTGTGAAGTCTGTGTTTCTTGACTTCCAATATTTCATCTTTCCATGTTAAATCAAGGAAGAACTTTTACAGATAGATACTGAGCACCATCTAAAAGTGCTGGTACTAGACATGCCCACGAGGAAAAATGTGCTCAGATGAGGGCATTCTTAATCCCTTTCAACAACAGAAATTGGCAGTAAGGACAAATAAAAGTCTTTCTCAAAATTCTCACAATAAAGCCTGAAAAATCAATTCATCCTTAGATTTCTATTTTTTAGCAAACTATAGCAAGCATCCTCATCACTCACATGACCAACAACTGGATTGTGGTACCAAAAGTACCAAAGTACCTTTCTCCTCCTGCATCCAAGTGCTGTTTTTCAAACTCCCAATTTTTGTTAGGTGCATAATCCCATTCTACTTCTTCAGCAGCAATATAAAAAGTCCTTATCATCCCATAGGGCTTCTCCAAAACTGCCATGTTGCCACAGCCACTGACTTCATATATTTGTTTCATACCTTTTGTAAAGTGATCCATTGTGCTACAAAACACCTTAAAAATGCCTGAAAGAGAAATTGTTTGGTATTTGTGTAAGTGGTTGCTTGATTTTGTTTTCAAGAAAACTAATTATTTGTCTCCAAATCAAATTTAACCAATCTGAAATTATCTAATCCAGCTGAAAATGTTTTACTGTTTGGAATTCATTTATGCTGAAGAAAAATACTTTGCATATAAAGCCATATGTCTCTTTTTTCTACTGTTAGTACTTAATGAATATGTAACTTATTTTAAGTCATTTATAGAATATTACTATTTTGGATAATTCTACTATAGTACTCCACTTCTAAGACTCTGAAATCATGTATTTTCCCCTAAAAGTAAGTGCATCATTTTATACAACATGTAGCCAAAGCAAAATTTTCATTACTGAGGTCATGAACACATTATGGCAGCACTGGATGAATTGTAATGATTAACACAAAGATCAATCAGCCAGTTATATTATATTCAATATTAAAAACCTTAACTCATTTAAATTCAATTGCATGATTATTATCATCAACCATCACCATTTCTGTTTTGCGAAATTAATAGATGTTTTGGCAATTTATAAATGCAAGCTAATCAATTACCATCAGATAACATTAAACCCAATTAGGATTTCTGGAACGATCCAAATTGGAGAATGGGGATTTAGATTAACGTTAGTTTTTTATTCCCCTTGCAGAGACTTATCAATAAAAGTGAACCTCCATTATCCCTCTTTGGATTCTGAACAGCTCTAGAGAGGGAAATCTCAAGTTATCTTCTTTGCATCTCATTATATACATTTTGTATTACTATCTAATCAGCTCCATGCAATGCTCAGGTGCTCTTTCCCCAAATGTTGTGTGATGAAGATGTTTCTGGGGATATAGAGCAGGACAGAGGCCCTTGTACAATCTTTTTTTGATGGGCCCCAGAATACAAAGTTAGGAAACTGACAACAACCCAGTGAGACTTATGCAAGGATCTTTTCAAAGATTAAATGTCTGAAGTAGACCAAAAAACAAACAACCAAATCCAACTTTTTTAACTACTGCTTTAGCATTGTTCCTTGTTCATCAGAGAATGAGGGATAGAGATAGGCAAAATGAATAATTTCCCAAACATAGAGATCATGCTTGACATATTCCCTGCAAAATCACTAAGAAAGCTTTGAAATCTTTAAAAAGCTTTCCAAAAAATTGAAAGTGAATGAAATGTAGTGAGTTGTCATAAAAAAGCAAGTTCCCTAGCACTGAAAGAATTTAAGGAAAGGATGAAAACTCCTTGTAGATTTTGAATTGGAAGGGACTTTACCAGACCATTTAGTTCAACTCTCCTAATTTTTCAGATAAGAAAATTCAGGTTAAATAATGTATACAAGATGATACAAATGGCAAAGTGTAGATTTGAACCTTCTGATATTATGAATGGGACTTATGTATTAGAAAGGCATTGAACTTGATCACTTCTAAGGTCCCTTTCAGGTTTGATACTTAATGATACTATGGTTGTAAGGGATTCGGAAATCTTTTTAGATAATAAGAATTGAATAAGGACCTAAACTGAGTTCTACAAATCTTGTAAAAACATTTGTCATTCTTGGAATAGAAAATGCTTTCTGCATTCAGAGAAATAACTAGGGAGACTGAATGCAGACTGAACATACTATTTTCATTTTTTTCTTTCTTGTAGTTTTTATCTTTTGTTTTGATTTTTCTTTCACTACATGACTAATGTGGAAATATGTTTAGCATGATTGTATATGTATAACCTATATCAGATTGCATGCTGTGTTGGAGTGGGGGGGCGAGGTAGAGAGGGGAAAAAATTGGAACTCAAAATCTTGTGAATCTTGAAAATTATCTTTACATGTAATTGGAAAAAATCTAATACTATTAAGTGAAAAATATTTGTCATTATAAAATGATAAAAATTTCCACATTGGAAGGGGTATCATTGGTTAGTTAGTCCAATCTATAGCTGATCAAATATTTCCTTTGTTGAATTTCTAACAAGTGATCAGCCTAGCTCAGTGCCTAGCACATAGTAAGTGCTATGTAAGTGTTAGCTACCATTATTGATGTTGTTATTATTAATTCTAATTGATAGGAAGTTTTTCTTTATACTGAAAACCCTCCACCCCAAGCTTTCAGTCCTGAAGAGTGAAATTTAAGGAAACTGCTTTGTGTTGGAAGTTACAACTAATCCACTATTCTGCCAAAGATAGTTTGAAACTAGAACTGCTTACAAGACAAAGATTATGGAGCTCCTATTCTCAGCAGTTCTCGAGCAAAGGTTTTGTAGCTCAAGCCTCAGGTATATATTGTTGACAATGTCTTCATTAACAATACTGAGAGGCCTCTAAAGAGTAATTCAGTGTTTGAGGCAAAGAAGCAAAATACCCATTAATATTTTTGACATGGCAGGCAGACTCCTTTTGAAAAGCAGACTGGTTTCTAGATACAGAGTAGGTTCCGTGCTCAGAAAATGAGAAATTTGCTCTTCACTGTTCCTGTCAGCATTGAAAACCCTTGATGTTACTGATTCTACTGCTAACATGTCACTTGGATGCTACTTTGAGAGATTATTAGCATCATATCCCATTCTAGAGTAGACATCTTTTAAAGGCAGGGAGCATGTCTTAAATCTCTTTTTAATTTCAGCATTCATCACTTACTAATAGATATTCATTGCTTCTCAGAATGATGGAATTGAAAGTATAACACAAATGAAACTTCTACTCTAATAAGTGTCAATCATGTTCATTTGTTTCAGTTGTGACCCCATTTGGGGTTTTCTTGGTAAAGATAGTGGAATAGTTTGTTGTTTCCTTATCCAGCTCATTTTTATAGATAAAAATCTAACACAAATAGGATTAAGTGACTTGTCCAGGACCATGGAGATAGTAAGTGTCTGAGGCTGCATTTAAACTCAGAAAGATGAGGCTTTCTGAGTCATCCACTTTCATTCAATCCCACTTAGATGATCCAGTATTCATTACATCCCAGCTATGTGTAATATAGGGCAGTCAGGTAGCACCTGGATAGAGTCCCAGACCTGGAGTCAGGAAGACACTGGCTCCCCCATGCCCCATGAATAGACGATATCCCGTAGAAGAGTCCCTTATGCCATAAGGAGTCTTGTACCAATGTAGCCTACTCTTAATGGGCTGTTGGGCCACTGGAAGATTAAATTATTAGAAGAGAGATTCCTTGAATGACTTACCAAGTAGGTGCTATTGATCAGGAAAGATCTAATAAAGCCAATAATCTGGTTGGTTGTGACTCTTGGATGTTTCAGGGAAGTACTAATGAAGGAATTTATAGTTGAGGAAAATAAAGAAAATGTCCTTCTCTCTAGGACTGAAGTACTCTGCTAAATGAGATGTGACTTTTCTGGGAACAGGGTTGCTTCATTTTCAGGATTCTGTTTAAAATTAGATATGGTTTCTGAGGATTTTCATTTCTTTACCAATATAAATTATAAATTATAATTTTAATTATTTACATAAAAGAATCTCTAACTAAAGTCATAATAGATGTAACTATGTTCTAGTTACTTGTTGCATGCAAAGGAGTTATCATTAGGTAGAAAATCTGGTGGAGACACAGAGCATAACAATTTGACAAATAAAATGGAACACAGGGATTTACCTGGACGATCTGGCTGCATAAATGCTGTTGTGGCCATATGTGGAAATAGGGCCAAAGTATCCCTGTGAGTCCCTCTCAGGTGAATAGTATTCCCTTGAAAATAAACTCCATGCATATCTGTGTCTGTACCCATTCCAATCATATGCCAGGAAACTTTATCACCTTTGCACATATTCAGACCAGGCTGATTGCCAAACATGTAACCATTTACCGCTGTAAAAAGAAGAGACAAACGGTTAGAAACAATGTTCATACTGTGGATGTTAATAATATATTGGGGCATAATCTTTGTGTAAGATATCAACTTGTGTTGAGTAGAAAGATTTGCATTAAATATCACTGATAAAAGTTTAATATCAGAGCTAGTTAAGGAATCTGTAAAATAGATAAAGTTCAGTTGTTTACCAATAGAAAAGTGGTCAAAGAATTTGAAGAATTTTAAAAAAGAAAAAATATAAACTATATACAACCACATGAAAACATACTCCAAATCCCTTATAGTAAAAGAATTTTTAATTAAAGCACCTCTGAAATTCTGCCTCATACTTTGAAAATAGATAAAGATGATAACAAATGGAAACAATAATTGGAAGGGCTTTGGGAAGATGGTCATGTTAATAATTAAGGCAGCTAAGTTGCCCAGGAGAAAAAGTGCTGGATCTGGAGTCAGGAACACCTGAGTACAAAATCCTGCCTCAGACATTTCCTATCTGTGTAATTCTGGCCAAGTCACTTAGCCTATGTTTTTTTTTGGGGGGGGGGGGGATAGCAAGAGGGCATATCTCTTAGGTTTATTGTGAGGATAAAATGAGATATTTGTTAAGTGCTTCACAAACCTTAAAGTATTAGAATTAATAGTAATAAAAATAATGATAATATAATGATAATCATTGTTATTGTTAAATTGTGTCCAACTCTTTGTGACCCCATTTGGATTTTCCAAAGATACTGGAGTGGTTTGCCATTTCCTTCTACAGCTCATTTTGTAGCTAAGGAAACTGAGGCAAATGGGCTTGCACAGCTATTAAGTGTCTGAGATTAGATTTGACCTCAGGAAGATGTCTTCCTGACTCCAGGCCCAGTGCTCTATGCACTGCACCATCTAAAATGCTCAATGATAATTGTAAGGGATATCAATAATAAAAAAGTAAAGTAATAATAATAATGATAGATTAATAATAATGTTTGCTTGAGCTATGAAATGATTCAATCCTTATGGAAGACAATTTGGGATTATGTAAAAAAATTACCTAAATTATCCATATCTTTTTGATTCATCAATTTTACTTCTGGGAATATACACCAAGAAGATCAAAAACAGAAAATAAAGCTCTAACCTATATACTGCCATTTTAATAGAAGTCTCTTTTTTTCATAGAAAAAGACTGGAAAAAATTGAGTGCCTATCAATTGATGAATAGCTGAACAAGTTATGGCACGTGAATTTAGTAGAACATTTTGGTACAGTTTAAAATGATGAGCATGATTTCAGGGGAAAGTGGCAAGATGTATATGAACTGATGCAGAGTGGAATAAGCAGAAACAAAAGATGTATTTTTCATGGTAACTACAGCAATATAAATGAAAATGATTACTAAAAGAAAACCCAAATCTGACAACTGAAAAACCAGTGATGGTCCCAGAGAACAGTTAATGAAATATGTCATTATATAAAGGTAGGGGGTGCAGATAAAATCACTGTTACCAGCAGTTTTTGCTTAAATGGTTTCCTTTGTTACAAGATGTGATAAATCTGAAGAGTTAGGAAAATTCCTCTACCCCTTTTAAAATAACTGTGATATGAAGGCAAATGATGTCAATAAAAACATATTAAAAGGATAATATAAAGTTATACATATCTACAATGTGGATGTTCTGCCTCACAGGTGAACAATGTTAATGTGAACAATAGCAAAGAGCAATGAATGCATTTATGGTAGAAGAACATATGTTTCCATTGTGAAGTAATTTGATAGGGCCATAGAATTTAACATTGGAATGGACCTTAGACATCTTCTAGTCCAACTTCTTCATTGTACAAATAAGAAAATTGAGGTTAAAGGAAAGAGCAATGACTTAAATAATCACACTGGAAATAATTAGAGTTGGGATTGGTCTATGAGTCTAGAGCATTTTCTACCACACCATATTCTGCATTTGAAAATTATCATGGTGATACATAAATAATAGTAATTATAATGTACACTTCCTCTACTATGGTCCTCAATGGATACCTCAGTATAATGTAGAAGGGATTTTAGGTTCATATGAACTGTAAGGAACCTTAGAAGCTTTCTGGTACAATCCACTCATTTTACAGATGAGGTAGCCAAGGTTCCCAGGGATTAAGTCATTTGCCCAAGGTCACATAATTAGTAAATGATAAAGGTAGGATTCTTGAAGATTAAGCCAAGGAAGCACCATGAGTTCAAGAATGAACACTTTAATCATAATATCAAATCAATCATCAAGCTCATATTTGAATTAATAGCAAATAATAGCAAATCATTAAAATACTTAAATTAGAGTCTCATCAGGGAAGGCAGATTCTTGCTAATTCCCATCCAGTATATTGGAAAGAGAACTGGATTTGGAGCTAGAGGAATCAAATATAAAACCTGGCTTTTTCACTTACTACTCTTGGGACCCTGTGAGATCACTTCTTGCTGCTGGTGCTCAATTTTCTTTCCTATTAATTAAATGTGTTGGACCAGATCATTTATACGGTCCTTTCTAGTTCTAACTGTCCTGAACACTGCAGAGATAACTCAAACACAAATATACAAAAATACAATTACAAATAGAAAATAACTCTATATATTAATATGTCTGCCTTTTTAAATTAGTTTTATTTTTAGTTAATGGAAACATGTTTCTCTCCTTATCCACCATTCATTTTGGAAAAAAAAATTATAAAAATAAATTCATTGTAATTTATATGCATAGCAAAGCAAAACAAAATCCTTCATTGGCCATCTTCAAAAAATATGTTTTATTTTGTGTCCTGACTCCATTGCCTCTCCGTCAGGAAATGTTAGTCATCTGGAGTCATGAATGGTGATTGGATTTATCATAGTTATTAAAGTTTTCAAAATTGTTTTTCTTTTACAGTACTGTTGTTGCTGTGTAAATCATTCTTCTGGTTCTGCTCATTTCATTCTTCATCAGTTTATAAAGTCTTCAAAATTGTATATATGTATAATATTGATATTATAGCTTAAAACTACTCTAGTGCTGCTTACTGTGAAGTGAGTCTGAATCAGTCCATATAAGTTTTTCCACATTTCTTTGGAATTGTCTATTTCCTCATTTCTAACAGTGCAATAATATTCATAAAATAGTATTATAGTATTCATTACTGTATTAAAATAATATTACAGTATTATTATAGTATCACATTCATAAAATAGTAGTACAGCATAATAGTATTTCATCACATTCATGATTTGTTCTACCATTCCTCAGTTCATGGGCATCTCCTTAGTTTCCAGTTTCTTGATACCACAAAAAGTTGCTATAAACACTTTTATATTATAAGATGTCTTGTGGAGAGGTTTAGCTGGATCAATGAGTCACTTTTAAGTAATTTCTATGCATAATTCTAATGTTTTCCAGAATTATTGCACCCATGGTTACACAGTTGCACCAACAGTGCCTGTTTTTTGTTTGTTTTTTTAATGGCATTTGTTTTATTTATTTTGCCTGGGTCACAGTAGATGCTTAGTAAATACTAGTTGACTGTCATTTTTGACAAGCTACTGGGTATGAGGTAAAGCATATTAATTAGCACTTCTCTTTTCATATCATCCTTAGGACCCAATGTGTATGTGTTTACTCATAAGCATGTCTTACACAAGTTCACCCCTTTTATCTGCTCTGAGAGTTTGGTGATTGCAGAGTAAATTTAAAATAAATAAACTCTGCCTTGCCCATGCCTCCACTGGCAGCTTCTTAGCTAGTAGTAATGATAGTAGAGCATCTCATGCATCCCACAGTTATTACATAACCATTGAAGGTTGTGTAAACATTTGGTGTTGTCTACATTTCCAGACATCTTACAGGTCCCCATTCTACATATTCTATATTCTGGCCACAATCAGGACTCACATAACTCAAATGCTTGATCATCTACTTTGCATGTGTCCAATTCCTCCCTATCATTTGAAATTCAAGTGACTCCTCTTCCAGCTAGCTTTCCAATTAAGCTTCCTATCACACCCATGTCTATTTCCAAAAACTGCATGGCCAATACCAGAGGTTATTTTCTGATTCTGAAATGGGTATGGACAATAACTGGCAGCTGCATGCCCTTCCCCTACCCTCAATTCAGGTGCATCCTCAGCCTCAGATATCTTTACTTTTTTCCTCTGTCCCTTTGCTCATATATACATCCCTTTGCCTGGAAAACTCTCCCTCTCTTGACCTCAATTCCTACCATTTAGGAAGTCCAATGCAAATGCCACTTGTTCTGAAAAGCATTTCCTGATCTTTCTTTTCAATAATGACTGTCCTCTTCTAACTCATTTATAGTTCCTAATCTGATATCATAGGATCATACGGGAGGACCTCAGAACCATCTACACTACCTCATTATTTTTATAGATAGATAGGAAAACAGACCCAGGGGAAGTGACCAAATAAACTTAAGACCAGTTTTGAGCCTTGATCCTCTGATTCCAAATCCAGTGCTTTTCCCACTATATCACACTACTTCTGTGTGTCTTGCTAAATTTCAAGTTCCATACTAAGGATAGACAATAGGTCATAGGAGATAGAGAAGTGGTCTTGTAGTCAGAGTAGGTTCCAATAACAACCTTAACCCATAGTAGCTTAGTAACCCCAAATCACTTAACATCCTGGGGCTTTAGAAAGCTCTCTAAGGCTATAAATTGTAGAACAGCTGCTGAATTTCATTGGCAGGGAAGGTTTCTTCATGGGAGATTTTTTACACTAATGAAATCATAATTCTAGAAATCTCTTTGTTGGACTGAAATTTCAATCATTGTAGGGATTATGTCTTATCTAAGCTTTATGTCTTTCATGGTGTCCTGCTAGATGTTTAATACAAATCCACTAATTCATTTGAATATGTTGTGAAATAAAGCCTCCAACCAAAGGGATGGATTAGTAGGTTCTTTTGCTGAGGCTGCTATATATGCTCCCTCTCCAGTGGCAATTTTTCTTAGAAGATCTTAAATTCCCCATAATTAACTAAATAATAGACAATGGCCTGAGAAATGTACCACTCTCTTTCCCTGTAATTCACAGGAGAGTTTCTACAATGTTGAACTAGTCATCTGACAATATAGGAAATCTAGAAGGTCACATATTGTGGTGAAAAAAGGGATGAATTTGAAATTCAAAGGCTTCAGTCTGATCTCTAGCTTTGATACTATATTTGTGGCCATGGACAAATGACTTAAGCTTGCTTGATCTTGGTTTCCTCATTTGTAAAGTAAAGGAGTTGGATTAGATAATCTCCAAGCTTCTTTTCATTTTCAAATCTATGGTTCTGTTTCACCATCCACACATTGCCCAGGACCAAATTTTAGTCTAGATGTACAGAAAACAAATATTTTCTAGCTGAATACTTTAAGCAATTATGAATTCTTGGAATCAATCTTTTCTGTGTCCTTGTCCTTTTTGTTAATCTAGTGATGCATGTTCTCTCTAGTGAATACCCTTTCTTAGAATATATTTTTACAAGCACAGAATAAAATGCATCAAATCACAAAGGAAACTAATTAAATTAAAATATGATTATCCAAACTTTAAAAAAAAACAAGTTCACACACTGATTCAACCATTCTGGAGAGCAATTTGGAACCATGTCTAAAGGGCTATCAAAATGTGCATACACGTTGATCCAGCAGTGTTTTACTGGGCTTGTATCCTAAAGAGTTCATAAAGAAGGAAAAGGGACCCATATGTGCAAAAATGTTTGTGACAACCCTTTTTGTAGTGGCAAGAAACTGGAGAATGGCTGAATAAGTTATGGTATATGAATGTTATGGAATATTATTGTTCTATAAGAAACTACCAGCAAGATGATTTCATAGAGACCTGGAGAGACTTATATAAACTGATGCTAAATGAAATGAGCAGAACTAGGGGATCATTGTACACAGCAACAGCAAGATTAAACTGATCAATTCTGATGGACGTGGCTCTTTTCAACAATGAGATGATTGAGGCCAGTTCTAATGGTCTTCTGATGAAGAGACCCATCTACACCCAGAGAGAGGACTGTGGGAACTGAGTGTGGATCACAACATAGAATTTTCACTCTCTTTGTTGCTGTTTGCTTGCATTTTGTTTTCTTTCTCATTTTTTCCTTTTTGATCTGATTTTTCTTGTGCACCACGATAATTGTAGAAATATGTATAGAAGAACTGCACATGTTTAACATATGATGGATTACTTGCCATCTAGGGGAGAGAGTGAGGGAGGAAGAGGGAAAAATTTTGAATACAAGGTTTTGCAAAGGTCAGTGTTAAAAATTTTTCCATACATATGTTTTGAAAAGAAAAAGCTTTAATTATAAAAAAACAAGTTCACAAATTCCAGGTTAAGAACTCCTATTCTATTTATGTTCTATGATGGGAAAATGTATGACTCTGTGTTGGGTATCTCTAATTATCCCAAAGCTTCATTGGATTTATTACAAATCAATAGAAGATATTTTGTTAATTGTCTTCTGCATTTAAGAGGGAAAGTTACACTTGATAATTCAATTGAATATTTCTGCAGAAGAATTTGTAACATTCCATTTGAGTCTTATATTATATTAATTAAACTTCACAACATTCCTGGAAGACTGATAAATTACAACAAAATCATTTAAAGGTTATAGACTGGGAGACTGAAATAACTTGTTAGTGGGCAAATACATCAAAAAACCTCAAGGAATAAAAATCACAATAGCTGCAAAATGTAGGTTTGAGAACCCAGAATATATTACTCTTCAAAACAAATGGTTTTTCATAGGCAGAGGTCATAAATCATAAAGATTTTTGGTACCATTCATTCGGTTGGATTTCACAAATTCTTTATCTTCTTTATCAACACCAAAGGGTCTCCAGGTAAACTTGTGAATGTTTTCATCTAGGTACTGGCTCAGATTCTCATCAAAAACTGTGAAGAGCAGATAGAATTCTTTGTCTATTCCTTTCTATAATTAAGAAAGAAATAAGTGAATGAAAAATACATGACAAACAGCAAAAAGGGAAAATTCTTAGCATTTTTCTCCTGTAAAATTGAATAGAGTGCATCCTAACCAACATAAAGTTGCAAATTCAGCCCATTATTTTTCAAATAAAGACTTCTGATGAATGTCAACACTACTTCATTGATAGTTCCCCATGCAGAGGCCTTGTTTGGTGGCAAATAAAGTCCTTCTGTCCTCTTCCTTTCAAGAAAGGACACATAGAAAAAGAGCTAAAAATACAGCCTATAGAATGCACAAGGGGCCAGAAATGAATGGGAGTAAAGAGAAATAGTGAGAGATAAAAAAAGTTTTTATAAACTGATGCAAGCTTATTCATCAAGGCGGTTCTAGTTGGTGAAGATCAATAATAGCAAAAGCCTAGAGGTTTGTCTTCATCAACTTAAGGAAAATTATCACAGAGGCAAGTGTCTAATTATTTCCTAATTGTAAAATTCTTTTTTGGCTTTTACTTATTACTTTCAATCTTATAAGCGGTAGTAATTTTGATTTATTGGTTATCTAATCCTAATCCTCTAACTCTATATTCTTATAAAATTCCTATAAAAATCACATAAATTATGTGGTTCTACTCATTTCTGTGACTTTCCACTCCAAAATACCTTATCCCAGGTTACTAATCTCTTATTGTCATTTTGTTGTCATCATTGTTGTTGTTTTGCAAGGCAATGGTGTTAAGTGATTTGTACAAGGTCATATAGCTTGTAAATGTTAAATATCTGAGGCCAGATTCCTTATTTTTGTTATATAATGCTGTCAAATGAAAGCTCATTAAGAGTAGGTACTAGCTTCCAAGAAAAAAAAATATTGTATCTCTAGCACTTAGTCCAGGACCTAAAAGACAATAAGACCTTAATTAATGGGTTTTTTTCATTCATTTGTTCATTCTTTCTGATATGAATTTCTCAATGCACCAAACTGAGATGCAATCAAAACTTTTAGTATATCTCTATTTCCTTCAGAACTTTAAATGTTGCTACTATCCCTGCCCTTCCACAAATTAGATATATTTTGTATTTTGCTGTTCAGTTGTTTCAGTCTTAACTGATAATTGGTGACCCCATTTGGAGTTTTCTTGGCAAATATATGAAGTGGTTTGCCATTTACTTCTCCAGTTCATTTTACAAAGGAGAAAACTTAGGCAAACAGGGTGAAATGACATGTCTAGGGCCACACAGTTAATATTTTAAGTCATATTTGAATGCCAGAATTGGCATTCTTTCCAATGTACTACCTATCTACCCCATGTTTTCTATTTACTCTTCTATATACTTGTTATTTCTGCTCCATAAAATGTAAGCTCTTTGTATGTAGGGGCTGTTTCATTTTTGTCTTTGTGCCTCCTAGATCTCTTACTGATCCCAGTGCACATTGGCTCAAAATAAATGCTAAATTGAAATTACTTCACTTTATTATGGTGTCCCATTGAAATCATTCACTTGTCTATGAGCTAGGATCTCTTTCCTGAGAGTGTTGATAACCCTTGCCCTATTTCTAATCCATCCTCCATACAACTGCCGATGTGATTTCCCAAAAGCTTAGGTTAGACCACTTCACTCTCCTGCTCAATCAACACCTACTCAACCTGCCAATCAACTCAATCACTGCCTCTGAGAGTAAGGAATTTTTTACTGACATTTAAAACCCTTCACAAATCTGCCCACTGACCTTTTCAAACTTATTACATATTATTCCTTTCCTGTACTCTACTATAATTCAACAAACCTGGCTTTTCTTAGCTTAAAAATTAGGCACTTGTATTTGTACTCCCAATGATGAGAACTTGGTAAGAAACTTAATAAATGTTTATTGATTGATTAATGGATGGACTTCTGTGCATTAGTGTGTCTTCCTTATAATATGCCCATTTGGCTGTGAGTCAAAGAAGAAATATTTTTTCCAAGAGAAAATGAATTAGGACAACTAGGTGGCTCAGTGAGTAGAGCACTGGCTTCAGGAGGATGTGATTTCAAATCTGGCCTCCAGAAGTTAGTAGGTGTGTGACCCTGGGCAAGTTACTTAACCCTGACTACTGAGAGACACAGAAAAAGAGATAGAGATACATACAGAGAGATAGAGATAGAGAGACAGTCAGACTGACAGAAAGACAGAGATAAAGAGATTCAATGAGAAAGAGACAGAGAGATAGGGAGACAGAGAAAGAGAATCACAGAGAGAATGCTGGGGATCCTATTTGTTTATCTATATCTATTTGTGAATAATAGGTAGAAACTAAGAAACTTGCCTGCAGTTCATCACAAAAGGAAAAAAGTCGATGCTAACTAGGTTGGTTAGATTCTTGCCTGAATGTATAGCTGAGCCACTCCCTGTCATTACTTTTCCAGGAAAAGAAGGATCCTTATTAGAAGTTTCAAACAATTTTTCCCTTGCCTTGAGCACCATTTTCCCAGAATGTATTTCTTTCTCTTTAAGTAGAGAACCTTGCAGGAAGAAGAAAGTGTGAACTGAAATTCAGAGTTTCAAACCCACAATGAGATGCTTTTTTCCTTATGCATAGCACATTTATTGGCAACACATATAGAAGGCCTTTATAACCAACACATTGATAGAATTTAGTGCCATTTTCTAGTCAGAAATTTTATTTTTAGAGCTAATTCTAGAGACTTTTAAATCACCTACATGCCTTTGTCACTGGGAGGAAATATGGCTATAGTGTTTATAACATGGCATTTAGAGGATAGAGAATTGGGCCTGGAGTAAAAAAAAAAAAAAACCCAAGTTCAAATCCAGCCTCAGATACTTCCCAGTTGTGTGACCCTAGACAAGTCATATAATCTTGTTACCTTCTGTTTCCTCAACCATAAGATGAGCTAGAGAAAGAAATGGCAAACCACTCCAATATTTTTGCTCAAAAAATTCCATAAAGGAGTCACAAAAAGTCAGACATGATTCAAAATGATTACACAACAAACCATACTATAGGGTGCAACTTTCTAGAACAAAATTGTTTCTTATTCTATTTCCTTTGATATTTAAGTCAATTTGATTTTTATCTATATTAGGTAGGCTAAATAAGGTACTGAAAAAAGGGACAGGGGACTTAATTTTTTGTTCTTGTTCTTATCACTTACTAATTTTGTGTGACCTTGGATAAGGCATTTTACAGCTAGCAAATGCAATAATCATTAAATGCCTACTATGTGGATTGTACCTGTGTTCCATCATCTTGTAGAGTGTTCCTTTTACAGACTAGCAATGGCCCGATAAGACCAGAGCTTGTGTCCTTGATTGGATCCACTGCTGAGAAGTACATATATGTCAAACAGGGGGGATCATCAACTGTTGGGCTTACACTTTCAGGGACCATCCATTTGTATGTGAATTTGTCACCTGGTTTAACATAGGCTCCCATCTTCTGAAACCCTTAGAAAAACAAAGTAAAATGGTGAGACATAAGGGAAGCATAAGAACAAAACAGCATAAAAATCTTTCACACCTATATTCAATCCAGAATGAGGTTCTATCCCTGACAATAGTACCAAAGGATATCTTACTGAATGGTGCTGTAAAGTTCTGTCTAAAAGAATCCAAGTAAATTATGATTACAGCTTTTTAGAAATTTAAGGCAAGGGACAAACTTCTTTTTAATCCTTGATGCTGCATATTTGAAAGATAGGAGAGAGGGGTTTCGTTCTCAAAGTAAATAACAGAGAGATTGGAATCTGCCTGGCTAGAGAGAAAGTTTCCGCTGATGAAATCCCTTATTCTTAAAGTATTAAAGTATATTTTCAACTATAATGTCTCTTGGATAAACGCATCCTCTAAATTTATTACCTTTTGACCATCAAGGTAAAAGTATCCAGAAATCTATTATGAAATATAGATCCTTAGGGTCTATTGTATAAAAGCTGGGCAATGGACTCTATATATACATTACCCAACCCTATGATTTAAATGGGACCTGAATATTCTTATACCTGGAGCCAGGCTGGAATTCTGTCTCCATAACACTCTTTAGGAGTATTATCAAGGTAGACCTGCAGAACCTAAGAAGCACTAAAACCAGGGCTTCTTAAATGTCTTCCATTTGGAACCCCTTTTCACTGGAGAAATTCTTTCATGACCCCAGGTAAATGTTACAAATATAACATTTAATGATAATAAATCATAATTTTGCAGTCCCCCATATTCAGTTACAAGACACAATATGGAGTTGTGAAGCATAGTTTAAGAAGTTGTGCTATCTACTCCAGGAAGAAGTAAATAATCAGTATGGCCAAATTCTGCCCTTAGGAGCAGCATCTGAGAATCTGCTCCCTTCTACTGTTGACTTCTCAGGGGCAATGATTAAATGTGAACAGTAATTCAGACAGGAATGATAGCACTTGCTTCAGGCTACATAAGCAAGAACTCACCCTGTGTTTTAGGTTACTTAATTGTTAGCCTGGCTGCCCCAAAATTTGGCATGATTAGACTTAAACGCATCTTTTAGAAGAAAATCAAAGTGATTTTCAGGATGTATGAGGCATAAAAGGACTGGTTTTATGTATGCTCTGTGAAGAATTGATCTCAATATAAATATCAGAAAAGGGACAAAAGGATGGTGCTGTCCAGCTTGGACTAGTATGATGTTTTTCATATGTTGGCGTTTGAATCAGAATTGTTTTCTAAGTAATAGTTACATCGTCCTGGTGAATAATTCCTTTTCTTAATGATCAAAAATTATGCCAGTGACATTGGGTAGAAACTTTGTTCTTTGAAATAAAAGACAGTCCTGTTTAAGGGATAGAAGACTGCACTGGGAATCAGGAGACCATGGAATTGAATTCTAAACTTGTCAAAGCTAGCTTTGTGATAGGGCTGTCAGTTGAGCTTCTTAAGTCTTAGTTTTTTTTTTCATATGGACAGGAGTATCAAGGAAATGAAACTGATGATGCTGCTGAGAGCATAGATGTAAGGAAGAGGAGAGATCATAAGAGGCTGGCCTCTTGTTTTTGTTTTTCTCCCTCCCCCCTTGCTACCTGCCACCATCCAATCTGTCTTTGACTGAAATTGGACTAATGGTCGAATAAGCAAAAAGCTATCTAGAGATAGATATGTCAGGTACAAACCAGCAGAGTTAAATCTAGGCATTTTTGGTGCCCAAGGCAAGTGACACTAAATGGAGGGAATGGAGGAAGAGTTAATCTGATAGATTCTTATTTTAACTAATTCTTTCTAACTAGGTCCCAAGCTCTATTTTTTTCTATGCTGCTAAAAGACTTCAAGTATCATCAACATCCTGTAAATTTGTCATCCTGGGGCTAAGTTCTGATAATCTTTCCCTAGTTAAAGCTCTTGGCAGCAAACTTTGAAATAGGAAAGGAAAAGGTGAAGGTTGGACTTCCTCCAAAGGCAAAAGGAATATAAAAAATAGAAGGAGAGTTTCCACAGTCACCATTCATAGATAAAGACACACATACTACTACTTATACCATCTTTCTAAATTAAAATTTTATCTGAGACACTTGCTGTGTGTCCCTGGGCAAATCATTTCATTTTGTTTGTCTCAGGTTCTCCATCTGTAAAATGAGCTGGAGAAGGAAATGACAACTACTCCAGTATCTTTGCCAAGAAAACACCAAATAGAGTCACAAAGAGCTGAATAGACTGAAACAACTGAACAATAAGATACACACTATACTACATTTCATATATATATACATGTATGTATGTATACACATATACTATCATATATATATATATATATTGTCATGACTTGTAAAGTTGTTATATTACATTGCATGATAATGTTATAACAAAAATTGTTCATTAATTCTTCCATATGTGTCTGTCTTCTTCCCAATTAAGCTGTAAGCTTTTTGTGGACAGAAAATATGTCTTTTACTTCTTTTGACTTTCCAAATGGTGACACAATTATAAGTACAAATAAATATTTGATTGCTACTGATCAAAGACTACATAAGAGATGTGAATTGAATACAGAATAAAGATGCATTCTATTTCCTTCTCTCATCTTCCTTGCAAAAGATATCCTAACAGCTAATACTTATAAACTATTATATTATATAAATTAATAAACTACAATTACATGGGTAATTATTACATAAATTATATAAACTAAAAACCTAATAATTAATAGACTAATAATAGTAGTTAATATTTATATTGCATTTGCTATGTGCCAAACTTATTGCATTTGATCCTCACTACAACTTTGGGAAGTAGGTGCTATTATTTTCTCCACTTTACAGATGAAGAAAATAAGGAAAATGGGGATTGAGTGACTAAACTAGGATACAACTCAGGTGACATCTCTGCAAAGACATATCTGATCCCACAAATACTCTCGCCTGCTCTCTATGAAAGTTATCTTTCCTCAGATTTCTCACTGTTCTTTCCCTAAACCTGTCTTTTGCATTTTTCTCACTCTACCTCATATGACTTCTTCCCAGTTATTTATGTATCTGTCTTTCTTCTGATTAGATGGAAAATTCTCTGTGAGCAGAAACTGTCTTATCTATCTTTATAGCCCCAGTTCCTATTATTGAAAGTATATTCCTGGAGGAGCATAATTGATTTTTGCTATATGTGGCCCTTCATAAACACCAGCTGAAGCAGCTATTGTCCTTCATTGACTCATTTTCTCTTCTTATTGGTACAAAAAGAATAAATTGCTGAAGGTGGAAGATTCCAGAATCCTGGAAATGTCTTCTTTTTTCTAACCTAATGAGCAGTTGTCTTTGATTTAGTGAAACTAGCTATACTAAAAGAATAATTCCCTTACCTACTTCCTGTACCAAATTATATGCATTTACTTTTTAACAAATACACTATTCTTTAAATGGTCAATTGTATTTTAATGAATAGCAATCTTCCTTTTTCTTTGTTTTACATAATGTATAGATATTATTTGCTGAAGTGTGAATGATAAATTTCCCATTAATACAGAATGTGTACAGAGTGCCACACTCTGAGTATAATAAAAACTGTTTTTAATTTATTTTTGGCTTATTGTGTTAGTTGAAGTAAAGTACTGTCACAGTGCTCTCCTCCTAAGAACTATTTAATAAATGCTTATTGAATTTAATTGAGCTGGTGAAGCTGTTCATGCTTTGACCAGTTGCATTTGACCACACAGACTAGCACTTACCATCAAGGTTTGGGGCCGCATCAGATGCCTTGTTGTAGATCACACCATGGGGCAAAATGCTATAGACTCTGTCTGCTTTGTTGGCAAAAGTCACTTGTATTGTATCACCCACCTCAGCTTTGATGACTGGGCCTGTGAGAGATTGAGAATGGGGAAGAGAAGGTAAAAGGAGAAGATAAGGAAAAGAGAGGAGAGGGAGAGAAGAATCTATTTAGAATCATCAAGTCTTACACAGTAATCTATCCCCCAGGTTGAAATATTTGGAATGATTTACTGTACCAAGTATTCCAAGATGGATTTCTGCCCCAGATCGGTTCTTTCTTCTGGTAAAAGTTGCATCAGTATACTCCACATACTGAACTTTCCAGTATTTTCCTCCTATCCTAGTTTCCCCTTGTGTGAAGAAGGGCTCAGATTCACTGTGAAAGGATGCGGGAACCTGATTGAGAACGTTTCCACAAGCACTCCAAATGCCTCAATTAAAGGGCATAAGCTCTTCATCTCTTTGACTCACCAGAAGAGATTCTGGACAGGTCCTGGATAAGTATTCTTCAACAAGTTCCTAGAGGCATTTAACTAACTGAAAAGGAAAAGGCTGATAGAAGCTTGGGAGCATATATACCCTAGTAACTCAATCCAGTTCAGTAAGTATTTATGCTTGCTATGTTCAAAGCAATGAGGGTACAAAAACAAAATATTTTACTTCAAGGACTGATATTCTACTGAAGGAATAAAGCACTCAAGCAGATAACTAAAGATAATATAATTTGAGGATTGTGAAAAAGCACTAATAACTAGGACAATTAGCAAAGATTTCTGTGATACTTGATTGAGCCTTCAAGAAAGCTAAAGATTCTAAAACAGGAGTTTTTAATCTCTTTTGTGTTATGGATCCCATTGGAAGTCTAATGAAGTCTATGGACCCTTTCTTGGAACTATGGCTTTAAATATACAAAATAAAAAAAAGTATGATTATAGAGGAAACAAATTACATTAAAATGCAGTTATGTGTATATTTTTATAAAAACAAACAAACAAGTTTTTATACACCAGATTAAGGACTCCTGTTCAAAAGCATTCCAGGCATTCATTCACCAAATATAAAGTCATAGAAGTAGGAGATAGAATGCCAAGATCTGGAAATGGCAAATGGGTAAGTTTGGCTAAAACTGAGAATATACAAATTCAGCAATGTGAAATAAGTGTAGAAAGGTAGATGGGAGTCAAACTATGAAGGGCTTGATGTGACAATAAGTATGGTAGCCATGAATCATAAAAACTTGTTACATCACTATCCTTCAGAGAACGCTAGCTAAAAATGAGTAATTCTTTCCTTATTAGTAAGGACTGGATCCAACAAGGACTAGATTTTGTATTATAATGATCTGCATATATGTTTGACCTCTCTCTAGATGCTCTGGGTGGAAGAAAAAGGTAAGGACAGAACTTCTCTTTGCCTTGCACAATACTCACATATAATAGACATTTGATATATTCAACAAATATTTGTTAAGGTTTTCTACAAAGGAATAGATATATTTTCTTTGCATAACAAATTTCCATCATCTCAAATTTAAATCAAATTGAAATCCCAGTAAATACAATATATAATAAATTCTCAATTGTTTGAAATATCCTTTACTCAAAGCCCTTCAATAGAGTTCTATTGCCTACTGCCTAGGAATTATGATATTATTGATAATCAAAAATTCTTATTAAAAGTTAATAGGCTATGCATGAATTGCTCTTCTTTAAAGAAAACTACAATAATATATATTTCACTCAAACTAAAACTATATCAACTATAATATGGTACATACTCAAGAAATATTTATTTTTCTTGGATGACCAGCTGACTCCTTCTATGTAAGCCAACATACATGCTGGACAAATTTAATATATCAAATCCTAGCCATTAAGATCTGATCCAGAATATTCTTTGTTATTTCATTTAACTGCTAAATGAGATTCTGCCACACTCTTTTCTTTGTCTTATCAGGGGCTCTTGACCTTTTTTGTCAGTCTGGTGAAGCCTATGGACCCCTTCTCACAACAGTGTTTTAAGTCCATAAAATGAAATGCATAAAATAATAACACTCAATTATCTTAAAATATATTAAAATTATCACTAAGTTTTTGGACCTCACATTAAGAACCCCTATTTTAGAGCTCTATGTAGTAGGCAAAAGACTTAGCAGAGAGATATTTACTTCTCCAGTAAGACAGAATGTTTTTTGTGAGAATCTTTTAAAATTATCTATTCTACAGTGATGACTTAGCAAAGGGCAGAGACTTACCTGCCAGTAGCATTTAAGGGTAGGCCACTGTATTTATCATAGCCCTGAGGACCATAGTCCCAAAGAACTTTTTCTGCAGCAATAAAATAACTTCTTTCCTGGCCTGTCAGTGTGGACTGATGAATATCATTTGTGCATGTTTTGACATTATATTGTCCAAGCATACCCGCTGTATAACAAAAGAAAAAAATGTGAGTTAAGTTTAAATATTGCTGAAGGCTACATGTTTTTAAAGAGTTTTCTGATATTGCCACTGCTTTTCATGGCATATTATTACATTCCAAGAAAAATCTAAATGACATTTATAATAAACATTTGCTAAACAATTTTAACATTAGTCTAAAGGATCTTGCTATTGTTAAAAGGTGATGATTTATTGATAAAAATTTCACAAATTTTGATTTGTTTTTCCCAAATTATGTACCAATATCAACACTAGCTATGAAATACTGACATGAGTTGTATTTCAATTTTTGCAGGAAATAATCCCAGTTGTATTGGATAGGAGGAAAATCTACCATCTTGAACATATCCTTTCATTTCCTTCTTCCCAGAGTGGCAAAATGGATAGGGATGAGTTCAAATTTGGCCTTAGACATTTACTAGCAGTGTGACCCTAGGCATATCACTTAATCTTCATCTCTCTCAACTTCCTCATCTGCAAAATAGGGTTAATATTAGCACTTACTTTATAAAGTTGATGGGAGGATCAAATGAGGTGATGCTTGTAAAGCACTTGGCAAACTTTAAAGTGTTATCTATATCTAGTAATGATTTTTATTATTGTCATTATTATTATTATTAATATTGCTCAGGTCTCCAGACTGTCTAAGAACCTATCCTAGCAGTAAAAAGACCTGCTGCTATTTACCCTTCAGGATGTCATGCACTCTTCCCTTCCCACTTTAGCCCTGTCCCAAGTCATGGTCTCTCAGAGCTCATCTGGGATGCTTAACTCCATCCATAACTTGTCTGAGATGGACATCACAAACTTTGTTCCTTTTGATAAAATGGAAAATTAGACTTTACCGGGTATGCATTCATTGCCTCCTAAGATCTCTACTATTTACCATGTATTTTATCTCTGTACCCTATAGAGCACAAGCATCATCATCTGATCTACAGTCTTTAAGACTTTCAGGCTTTTTCATCTGCCTAATTAAGAGGTAAGCTCCTTGAGAGAGATACTCACTTTTATATTTAAATACCTAGGGCTTAAAATGGTACCTTGCTTGTTAACTAATTGATTTATCTCCCTTTATAGGTTATAATAGTTTAAGGGAAGACCAGAAGTTGGCCTTCTACTAAGTAGTCATTTAATAAATATTTGCTAAAATATATGTGAAAATGTATATATGTGTGTGTGTGTGAGTGTGTGTTAATATGTCAGTCCTGTCTCCATTTATGGCAAATTTTAATAAACAAACCATCTAACAAAAAATAAGTTCTTACCATATGTAAGATATCATGTGAAATATTGAGGATGCAAAGATAAAGGATAGAAGTTCCCACATGTAGTTGCTTATGATCTAATGGAAAGGGGTATAACATTTGGAGGAGAGGTTGCTCATACATAGCCTGCTTTGCCTACAGTGTCTGATCAATGAATGTTAATTATTGGTGGGAAGTCACACAACATAATGGAAAGGATGCTGGCTCTGGTGTCAGGAAAAATGGGTTCAAATCCTTCTTCTGTCACTTAATACCTTGTGACTTTAGTGTGTCTTAACCCCTCTGGGACTTAAGTTTCCTCATTTGTGAAATGAGGAATTGTAACTAAATCAGTTCTAAAGTGTTTCTTGCAGCTCAAAATCCATATGATTCAATGATTAGTGATTACGTGATTGTCAAACTGAATGAATTGTAACTTTCTATATTTCCCTGTCAAAATCTCTATCTCTTTACCTTGTAGGTGGTCACTGACTTGGCAGGTAATCATCCACTTCCCAGCGTTCTCAGCTATCATTTCTGTGGTAAGGAAAGTGGCCGGGAACAGGTTGACAACATCAGTTCGATGTCCTCGGCTGATGAAGGTGTTCCCATAAAAGTAAATAGAGTGGATGTCAATCTCATTCCCCATTCCAAATAAGTGCCATGACACAGAATCTCCCACACACATCTCTGGCTCAGGGAAGTTTCCAAAAAGATAACCATTAAGAGCTAGAAAAGAAAAAGGAAAATCAAAAGAAACAGAGTTTTTAGAAACTAGAGACTCTTACTGAAGTGTGAAGTAAGAATATTTCTTATTTCAGCATTTTGAAAGATTAGATTTAAAAAGAGTTAAGCCCTTCACACAACATACCAAAAGCAAGCAAACAAAAAAAAATGGAAGAAATGCTAAAACAAACATTTATACTAAAAAGGAACCAAGAATTGTAAAAATTATCAAAACTGTCAATATATTTAAAAATATCACAGAACAATTGAATCAGTAATGGAAACTGAACAAAGAAATCCCGTGAGATGTCCTGAAAGGTATATTCAAACAGAAAGGAGGAACAAACATTTTATTAATCACCTACTATATACCAGGCATTGTGCTAAATGCTTTTCTGTATTGTTTAGTTTCATCCCCATAATTAATTCCATTATCCTCATTTTATAATTGAAAATACTGAGAAAATAGAGGGTAAGTGCTCAGTTCCACTAAAGCTAGTGTCTAAAATCAAATTTGAGCTTAAGTCTTCCTGACTCCAGAACCAGTGCTCCTTCTACTGTGTCACCTAGCAAAATAAAACATTTTTAGAAATTTAAATAAGAATTGAAAAAGGATAAGACCGTAGCATCAAATAAAAAAGGGGGCTTAAGCCAAAAAGTGAAATCAGGAAATCAAGTGAGAATTAGGACTCCAGAATAGAATGAAAGGAGATAATTTTTTAAAAAAAAGTGAAAACCTCACAAATTCCATAGACTCTATCAACAATATTAGCAAAAAGAATTATGCAGAACAGTTGGTGATAGAAGTTCAAGATATCACTGAATTGTCCAAACTATGGAACAATATGTGGAGTCAGCTGACACATCTGGACAACAGAGTACCCTTAGCAGTCTCAGGATTGTTGACATCACAGAGAATTAAGAAAAAAATTTAAAAATATTAATATGGTATTTGAGAAAATTCAATAATTTTTTTCCAAAGTTTGCTAAAGCAATCATCAGCACAGGATAACAATATTTTACATGCCTAGACAATTTGTATTAAATTCCAGCCTACATTGCTAAGAAAAAATATATATAAGCAATTTGAATTGAATAAATCAGTTACAGTTACAAAACTTTTGGAGGAGGAAAAAAAAGTAGGATTGCAGGAAAAGGAATACAATATTTACAGAATTAAGATGCATGAACCATGAATCAAAAGTTATCTCAGAAAAACAGCATGGTCTATGAAGTTAAGGAATGGTTATTTGAGAAGCTGCCTTTGTAAAATCTTCAAAGAGCTATAAAAATGTCAAAGAAACCTTTGAAAAACAAATAATCCTCCCAGAGAAAGAGATAAGCATTAAAAATAACTCAAACTTCTCAAATCAAATTAAAAGTTGCTAACAAGATGTGTTAGCATTGTGCTGGTTAATCACTAAAGGTATCAGAAGGCTATTTCAGGGAAATAATAAGAAAACATTTAAAGGGGAAAGGAGAAAGAGCAGAAAATATCAGAGCAAATCTGTCTTTGATAAAATAGGAATGCAAATTAAAATAACCAACAGTTATTAATATTACAGAAGAACTTTTTGGTTATTATTCCATCAAATATGGATTAATAGAATTAAAAACCATGTATTTCCTAACAGTAAGACTAACGAAAAGACAAAACTAGTAATTATAGCACCAGATATAAAAGAACTAAATCCTTCCCCACAAAAAAAGCTAAAACAAAAAAGAGGTACAGAGTGAATTTCAAAGCAGAATTAAATAATCTGCTACTGAGTAAACACATTTAACCCAGAAAGTTCTAAGGGATTCAAAATTTAAAATGCTATAAAATTTACCATGACATTAACAATATCAGTAACAATTCAGTTAAAGCCAGATTGTGTAGAGATAACCAAAGACATTATATTATGTATTATACTAAAAGGTTTTGTCCAAAATGAGAGTATATAAATATGTACGCGCACACACATATGTACCTAATAATTGTGCAACAAATTATTAGCAAAAACTTCATAGAATTTCATCAAGAAATAGTTGGAAAGAAATGAGTAATGGAATAGTTTATCAATTCATTATCATTAAATGGCAACTCCACTAAAAAAGATTGAAAAGAAAGCCATAAAGTTAAATTCATTATGATACAAAAAAAATCTTAAAGATATATGGTGAGAATTAAATAGTGGAAACAAAGAATATATTATTTTTTCAGGTTTATAAACATCTTAGCCAAAAAAGATGACATGTAAATATATTTTTAAAATTATGAAGAATCATAAATCTCCTTTGCTGGATCAGTTCACACCATCAACTATGGGTATCCTCATAGGGTCTATCTTTAGCTCTCTTCTCTTCTCCCTCTATATTATCTTCTTTGTTGATCTCATCATCTCCAGTGAGTTCAATTATCTTCTTTATGCAGTTGATTCCCCAATTTATATTTCTCTTCAGGGCTCTTTCTGATCTCCCATCCCACATCACCAACAACCTTTGAGGTATCTCAAATTGGATGGTCCATAAATATCTCAAACTCAACATGTCCAAAACAGAACTTAACATATCCATCCTGTCAAAACTTTCCCTTTCCTCAACTTTCTTATTACTGTCTGGGGCACCACATTTTCTGAGGCCCCCAGGTTGGCCTTGATGTCATCCTCTGATTCTTTATTCCAATTTATGCTATTTGCCTAATTTGTTGCCAAGTATTGTTTCTACATTCATAACATCTTTCTTATAATTCCCTTTCTCTATTTTGGCCATAATTTGAAGTAAAATTCTGGTCATAGATTAAGCAAGAGGGCTTTTTTGGTATTAAAAATTTTAGTAAGTCAAATGAGAGCACTATAGAAAAAGTAAAAATAAATGAGTCATGGAAGTAAGAATTGGAAAGGAAATTAAATGCTTGATATTGAAGATACAAAACCATTTCCAAACAACAATCTGCTAGAAATTTTAAATGGACCCAATAGGAGCTAATGACTTCATGAGACAACAAAAATAATGAAAAGTCAAAAGACTGAAAAAAATAGAAGAAAATTAAAGCTGTTTCATAGCAAAACAGTTGGCTTAGAAAGCAAATTGAGGAGGGATAATTTAAGAATCAATGTGAATAACCTAAGTCTTAGATCAGTCAGAAGTATAAATGCATCAAAAAGATTCCTTATAAAAATTTAGATCCAGAGTTATTCACAAGTGAATACTATTAAACTTTTAAGAAAGAAATAACTCTAGTACTATAAAGAATGTTCCAAAAACAGAGTAAAATGTAGGCTTTCCAAGTCCTTTACACTATGAATATGGTTTTGATCCCATACTAACAAATATAAGCCTGAAAAAGGAAACCCTATATCATTAATGAACATTAACATGAAAATACTAAATAAAATATGTAAATGTGAATATTTATAAATAAACATTACTGCAATAAATGATATAAATGATATAAATGATAAATATAATAAATTGAAATGACAATGTTAATATTATACTATATTTAAATACAATAGTAGTATGTGAATATCATAGGAGATTTATAAGTATAATATAAGAATTTTAGGTAAAAGTTTATAAAACAATATTATACATACAATATAAAACAAATTATAAAACAATAAAATAAATCAACAAGTGAAAAAATAAAACTACACAAGCATGTCATTAACTACAGAGAAGATGCCTGATAAAACATATCATTCATTTTTCTTAAAACATTTAAAAACTCCAGGAACAGAAAAAATTTTCTATAGTGAGAATTTTTTTTGAATTATATATTTAAGATTACAAGCTATGACTGTAAACAAGTGAAATTTTCAGTTCAGTATGAGCTTGTATATTTTCATAGTTCCTTACTAGAGTTTATGCTGCTCTAATAGAGAATGGAGAGCCCAGAGTGACCTCCATACTAGGATGAAGCACCAGAGAGGGCCTTTATTTGAGGAATTTGCATCAATAGCTCTTTGTGGTGAGTATATCTGCTGGAAAAAAAATAACTTAGATCACATTCTATTCTTGGTAGCTCAATAGTGCCATTTTTGCACAGAAAAGGCAATTAGAACAAATACATCTCCAATATTCTTATCACTAAATTAACTTAAAAGGCAATGGTTGATACACCAGTATTCAGAAGACAACTTTATAAAGCCTATGGAAAGAATAAATTCTTTCTGTGTATTCTTCATTCGAGAAAACTATTCAAAACCAAGCAAAATGTCAACAATTTTCTATGAAATCAGGCAAAATAAAATAAATAAATCTCTTGACTTCCCTATGCACAAAATGCATAAGGAATGGACTTGTAATTTAATTAATATAGTGAGGCATCTTCCTTTGCTAATTAACAACACCCAGTAGGTGTTAAAGGCAGGCCTGACCTGAATTCAGGTCCTCCTGATTTCAAGGCTAAATCTCTATCCATGAAGTATGATACAAAACCTATCCATTAGAAAGCAATTGTATTACACATGGAATTTAAATATAACTGCCTGTCTGTTAACGTCCTTATTTGTGTTTATGAGCCAGGCTTTATTTTATATAGTCATTCTATATTTCTTTGCATAATTCCTCCATTTTTTCTGTGATATTTTCACTCTAAAGAGGAAGGTGGGATCAAGTAGAATGGGAGAAATTAAAATACCATTTGCATCCACAACTTTCATTGATCTGTGAAACTGAGGCTACTAGTTGCCAAAAACAAAAACCAAAAAAGAAGAATGACTAACTTAATCACATCTTCTTCCATTCTTCAGTTCTTTTTTCTCTTTTTTTATACCTCTAGTGAGACCTACTATGTTCAAGTCTGTAAGAAATCAACAAAAGGGTGGCAGTATATATATTATAAAAGCTAACTCTGTGATATGTGTGATCCTGGGCAAGCTACAAAGAAATAACAATTAATAATATAATACTTAAAAGTATAAAATCTATTTATATATACATGGATCATATAATTTAATTTGATTTTCATATTAGTTAAGTGCTATAGTTAGTGATATAATACAGTAGGGTATAATATAAAGTGATATAATTTAACAAATTATATAACATATATTAAATGTCATATACATGTGATTACAGGGACATAGGAAGTGCTCAATTCATGCTTGTTGACATCTTTATTTTGCATTTGGAAAAACTGAACCTCCAAGAGATTAAGGGAATTGCCCATAATGATACAACTATTGTCAGAAGCAGGATCCAAACCCAAATCTTTCTTAGCTCCAAATCTAGCACTCTTTTCATGTAGCAACCTTCCTAAGTCTCAGCTTGCCCATCTTCTGGGAAGCTTCGTGTGGCATTAGTCAAACTTAATACCATAGAGAATAACTATAGTATGGTTACAAGAGCCATAGATATATCCAGAAGTTCATTAGAGACAAAAATCAAAGATAAGAGTTAGAAATAAAACTCTTAACATGACTCTTTTCAGCAGTGAGGTGATTCAGGCCCATTCCAATAGATTTGTGATGGAAAGAGCCATCTGCATCCAAAGAGAGGATTATGGGGACTGAACGTGGATCACAACATAGTATTTTCACATTTTTGTCATTGCTTGCTTGATTTTTTTTCTTTCTCATTTTTCCCCTCTTTGATCTGATTTTTCTTATGCAGCATAACAAACATGGAATTTTGTATAGAAGAATTGCACATGTTTAACATATATTGGGTTACTTGCTATCTAGGGGAGAGGGTAGAGGGAAGGGAAAGAGAAAAATTTGAAACCCAAAGTGTTGTGGGGTTGAATTTTGAAAACTATCTTTGCATGTATTTTGAAAATAAAAAGTCATTGGTTTTTTTAAAGAAATAAAACCCTTACACTTAAGCATTATATGTAAAAGCACAAAATATGGGAACAAGCAAGATGAACCAGGGATACTTGTAAAGGGAGTCAGTATTGGCTTTATAACTGACACTGGGAGCTAGTGGGATGAGGCCAGTGAAGGATTATTCTCTGAAAAAATATACCTTATTCTAAAGTATGAGAATAGAAAAAAGTAGTCCATGGAATAGCACTGTATAACATGACAAATTCACATGAGGAAATCCAGAAAGCAGAGGGAAGAAAATGAGGTGGATGGCAATGGAAGCTAAAATAGAAATGATGTCAAAGTATACTATATGAATCCTTAGAGATAAAAAGAAGCCCTGTATACAGGGTTTTGTAAACCACTTACAAGCCAAGTACAGAGGTTTGATAGTGTAACAATGAATAACTTCAATGATGCAGACATCTGTTGTTCTCTTTCTGCTCAAATCAGAGATGGTAAGTTTATTACTTTCTTTAATGAATATTTCTTTCTTTAAAATGAACAAGGAGAGAGAAGAAAAAATTGTGATTCTGAAAATGATCATTAAGAAAAAACAGGTTATTCAAGTTTAAATGGTGAGAATTTTAATGAGAAACGACTATGCTATCTTATGTGATAAAGAACAGGAGGAAAGTCAGATGTAGTCTAACCCACTCAGGAACAGAAGTGGCAAAAGTTTAAAGCCAAGATAGCTAGTTATTATTGTTTTATTATTATTAACATGGTGTCTTCTACTGTGTGTCAGGCACTATGCTAATCATTTTATATGTTATTTCATTTGATCCTCACTACCCTGGGAAGCAGGTGCTATTATCATCTCCATTTTACAATTGAGGAAACTGAAAACAGAGGTTAAGTAACTTGCCCACGATCAAACAGCTAGTAAATGTTTGAGCCGGGATTTGAACTCAAATCTTTTTAACTCCAGTTCTATTACACTGTGCTATCAAACTATACTCACTGAGTTCAAACTGCTTGACTAGATGAATTACATTCTAGCACACTGAAAAAAAAAATACTTGATGCACATAAATGCTAAAGCTATTAGTGATCTTTGAAAAATTATAATCATAAGAGTGCTATAATGGGTAAATGTCTCACTTTTTTTAAAAAGAGAAAATGTTTTTGAAAACTATATGCTTAAAAGTTTAATTTTGATTTCTGGGAAAATCTTATAACATACTAAAAAAAAGGTTGGTTTATGAAAGTTAAGTAAAAAA
>JAJPUD010008879.1:35885-73690 GCA_023553655.1 Myrmecobius fasciatus | reverse complement strand
GCTTCAGAATCAGTCTAGAGGCTTCATATTTTGTTGGTTTGAGGGGAAGTTAGAGGAGGTTACAGAGAATCCTGTCTGATCTCCGCCACCATGGCTCCACCCCCCTATAGAACTTATATATGTAAGAAATTATAACTAATTTAATAACTTAGAAATTATAAAAATACAATATAATTCAACAAATGGAATAAATTTAGATATATGTAACAGGAAACTGGTCAATCAGGACTTACTTCTCGGAAAGGACATAGTATACTTTGCTGTCTGGCAATCTCCTGCTTCTAGAAATGTGTGATGGTGAATAATAGACACTACCTCTGTGAATTCAGAGCACTCACAGGTATTCTGTGACCATTTCTTTCCCTCTTAGTATATGGTAATGAAAAGCCTTTTGATTAGCTGCTAAGTTAAAATTGAGGGTACATTATAAAAAGATCCTCTGTATCTGGCAGCATTCCAGTGATATGGAAGAAATCAGCAAGCCTCAAGATGTATTTAACAGTAAGCCTTCCCCTACCTAGTCATCATGTGTTCAAAAGCACATGGCATTTTATTTCCTTCTTTCTCTACTGTGTTCATGCTTCCCTGAATCTAGGTAAATGAGTATCCTGAGCAGAACAACCTGGTAAGTTCTCAAAAGTTTAAAGAGCCACCAGAAGTCCACTAATGGGGGAGTCTGTGGCTAAATTTGCCATAACTATAGCAGCTGAGCCCAGTGTGCTGGCACATCCCTGAGGAAAGACCTACAGATGAGACATCCTATAAACAAGAGAAAAACTTGTTCATAGGTTATGCTGCACACCTAGTAAGCGAACTTAGTTTGAAGAATACTTTGTAGTTACCATTAAAGGTTTGAACCTGCTCTCCTGAGAGAGAAAGGTGGTAGAGAATAATGTGTCCCAGGTTGGTTGTTTTTTCTAGGGATGGAGAATAGGATAGGTGATGTTTTGTAGCAGCTTCTTTAATTGTGAGTACAGCCTCCCTAGGACTAAGATGTAGAGAGGATAATATGTCCTGGCTCAAGGGAATGAATGTTTCTGTACTTTGGTTCTTGCTATAGCTTCTAAGAATCCTTCCATAAAGGGTAACTGCTGATAACTGGTTATCAGTGATTTTTGAGAAGCTATCAACAAGCAAATTGACATTGGGGCACTAATCTTTGGTAAAATAATATTGAAGAGATAATTGGTCAGTTGATATTGGGGAGCATATACTAAGTGGGTGCCAATGAAGAGACTTTCAATCTCTTCCCAGTCCCTCCCCCCCAAAATACACACATAACAACTCTAGATTATTTCTAGAATCTTGAGGAGAAATGGAATAGTTTAGTTCCAGAGACCTAACTTTCCAATCTCAGTGAAAGTTGAGAATATAAGCCCCAGATTCTATATGTGCTACATCTATGTGTGTGTGTGTGTGTGTGTGTGTGTGTGTTTGTATGCATGCAGGCATTTACATCTATTATTGCTCTCTTTGATAATTAAGAAACACATAGTTTATATTCCTAAAACAGCCTTGAACCAGCCATTCCACTCAAAAGCAAATTTCCCTAAATGTTGTTCCTCTCATGGCTTCTAGGGGGGGGAAGTCCAATCAATTGAGGTAATTCTTTACTTATGCAATTCATCTGGTATGGGGTCCTTTTCATGGGCAGCCACTAGAAATCTGCTTCAGAGTTTGGTTTTAGGAGCTTAATAAATATTTATTGAATGAATGAATAATGTAAATTTAGTCTAGATATATTTGTGGGTTTTTTAACCCTATATCTATAAAAGGAGCTCATATTATATAGCCATATAGTATGAACTTGCTCCATTTGCTTAACTCATTTATTTTCAATATGGATTTAACTAAGATACGGGAACTAAATGGTTTCCACTGAGCCTGGCTTACATCTGCACTTTTAGAATAACACACGCACTGATTCCAGTTGGTAAAAATAATTGTGTTTGAGTGGACTAAAAACTGACACAGCTGCCTTCAATGAAATCTGCTGCTATCCTGGAGAACTGTGCCTAGTATTTCAGGGAAATCTTTACAGATTGTTCAAGCCATCTTCTAGAAAAGTTTCAGGGAGGATTTTTACTACCTCCCAGGACGTGCTATTAATCAATTTCATCTCTTCCTTAAGAGGAGACACCCAAAAGGCAAGTCTTCTGTTTTTATGAGGCTTTCAGGGACAAAGATTAAGGATGGGCTCAACCTTGGAGATCAATGTTAACCCCACCCAATATAAACAGACAGTTATGTAAACCTTAAGGAAGAGTAACATACCAAGTTTCAAATTACTTGAGTACTCAGAACAGAAAAATGGGCCATTAAAATGTCATGAATTAAAAAAAAAAAAATGGGCCAAAAATATAATGAGAAGCCATTTGAAGATAAATTTCATCTGCATATTGATTCCTGTTGTTATCCACCTACTAGCACACAACTATAACATAAGAAGTTTGAAAGATATAGTTTCTGGATAATTAATCATTTGATTAATAATGCTAATATATTTATTAATAAAAAAGATGGTCTTTTGGTCATTTCTTTTAGACCAAAAACTACTCATAGAGCCCATTCAACACAAATGCTCTTGGAAGAATTGGTCTTCCTGAAGGTAGAAATCAGTTCTGATTGGGTAACAATTAATGAGAGAATTAATATTATAATGAGAATGGGAACTATTCTCATGAGGATTGGGCTTTGTGACTTTGATCACTCAGTTTTGGTCAAAGAGAATTATTTATATCTATGTCACCCAAATGACAAAAGGAAGAATCCACATTTCCCCAGATTTGTCTAACTTTGTCTTCTACTCTCTATTTCTTCAAAGGCTGTCTAAATAACTTAGAGGGGCTGATTTCTGTATAAGGAAATGGAGAGAGATAAGTAGAGAGAAATCAGAAGATAGAAAAAAACCAGAGAGATAAATAGATATAGATAGATAATAGAAAGGTAAATTGGTAAAGAAGGATAAAGATAATAGAAAGAAGTAGAGATAGGAAAAAAGATAAGAAAGAGAGAGAGAAGATTGACATAGTACAGAAAAAGGGGGAGAAGGGGAAAGAAAGGAAGACTTATTTCTGAGAAGCAATGAAGAAGCTCATTACTAATAAAACTTCATCATCCTTAAAAATCCCATCAGCCTTGGTGCTCTACATCATGACTACCTCTGTCCCTCTCTTTGGAGTGTGGCAACAAAAACTCCAAAACCTCCATTTAAGGAAGAAGTTCAACTCAGAATATCTCCTCATTTCTGACATGTACCAGCTGGGTGACTCTGGGAAAATCACTTAGACTTAACAGTCCATATAATTCTGAAAGATTGCAGAGTAGATGTTGGTTTACTTTGATAAAGGGAAATATCCTCAATAGCTCTCTATATTGATGAAAATACCCTTCTCAATCCCCCCCAAAACCTAATAACCCTATCTATATATGAAAAGCAGAGAATTTATAATAAAGTTGTAGAGTAAGTACTGGCAAAATACTGACACTTCCTTCTTTAAACTAATAGGTTGATATTGAAGCAGTAAGCACATAATACACATTTCTTTATATGTTCTGAATTTCTAACAGAATTTAGACATCTTTCTGCCATATCTTCCAAATATAACCTTCTAAACATTTGAGGGAAGTCCTTGTGCATATCATAAGCCCTTTGAGTACTGGGGCCATGCCTTATATTTCTATGTATCTATCACCTTACCCAACTCAGTGAGCACTCAACAGATACAAACTGATTGATTGAGCCAGTCAGACTCCATCTTCAGATAATAATTTCTCTATCCTTTGGCTGAATTCCTTATAAAAACTGAACTGGTTCAAGCTTTCTATTTGCTCCTAGCCTAGAAGCAGAGAGTGATTTGGGGGCAGAAATAGAAGTTTCCTTTTGCAATGAAGAAATAACCTCTCTATTGTGCCACATATAATTAACTATTTAGAAAAAGAAAAACATAAGCCCCTCTTCTCATTTATGCTAAAATTTGAAACTAAATTTGCCTCTTTTCACAGTTACACTTTATTGTTTGGACCAGCTCACTTAGTTCATTAGCATAGAAGCTATAGTGCTGGATTCAGCCATGCTATGACTCATTTAAATACACACACACACAGACACACACACACACACACACACACACACACACAATGTTCTCTGGGCAGGGATGACTCTTAATTAAGTGTGCTATAAACATTGTGTAAATATCCTTCATGAAAAGGGAAACTTGAAGAAATTATGCACATGGATCCAGGAAAACATAAAGGAATTATGGGGAAAGAAGCCACAAATACATGTTTTGCTGGTGGTGCATTTATTTTCACAAAGAAATGACTACTTGGGCATGACAGTTTCTATTTCTTCTCCTATTCTACTACTTCTAGGTCTATTAATGTAAAAATTTCTTTATAATCTATCTCTTGCCAAATTGTTCCATGTTAATAGGTTTCAGAAATAGCTCTAGGCAAAAGAAACAAGAGAACTAAAAATGAAATTTAGAAAAGAATTACTTTCTCACATAACCTTAATGTAAAGTGGTTGTTCAAGCCTAGGATCCAGTTTGATCCTTTGTCGAATTTGGAACCAAATTCAGGTCAATCAGTGATAAATACTACGGGGGCAGGAAATACACAATAGATTTTCAAGTAAAGTTCAATTGGAATAAATCAAAGAATTTTAAAAAGAAACCTTTGTAGTAGGATACAGCATTGGAGTTGGACTCAGAGAACCTAGATTCAGATTCTAGCCTTGAAATTTACTACCCATGTCCTGTATGAAATATAGTAAGAAGGCCAGTTGGTCTAGACTATAGAGTGCATGAAGTGAAATAATGTGTAATAAAGTTGGAAAGGTAAATTGAGACCATGTTGTGAAATGTTTTCACTGTCAAATAATGTTTGTATTTGATGACAGAAATAAGAAACAGCCACTTTGGTTGTTTAAGTAGAAAAATGACAGAGACCTACTTTTAATGCATATCACTTTGGCAGTTGTATAAAAAACAAATAGGAACAGGAAAAGATTTGAGTGAGGTAGAAGCTTTTGCAATAGCTGAGAGGATATGAGTGCCTGAGTTTTGTGACTCTGTGAGCTGAAAGAAAGGGGATAGAAGTAGAAAATGCTATGAAGAAATTACATGATTTGGCACATGATTAGTTTTGAAGGGTGAGAAAGAGTGAAGAGTCAAAGTTGATCCTAAAGTTACCCTAACAATCTGGACTCCTGAAAGTAAGTACCTTTAACAGAAGTCAAGAGACTCAAAAGAGAGATGAATCTGAGGGAAAGAGAACAAGCTCTGGTTTTAGACATATTGAGTTTAAGATTCCTATGTGATATCCAATTTGAAAGGTCTAACAGGAAATTAGTAAAGGAGGCAGAAGTTCAAGAAAGAGAGACTGTGGGCTATATATAAAGATATGTGATATTTAAACCTACAGGTGCTGAAGTCACTGAGGAAAAGAAGAGGTGTATTATTTCAGGCAGGTCTAAGCCATGGTTTTTTTGTTGTTGTTGTTGTTTTATTGAGGCAATTGAGGTTAAGTGACTTGTCCATGATCACACAGCTAGGAAGTATTAAGTGTCTGAGGCTGGATTTGAACTCAGGTCCTCCTGATTTCAGGGCCAGTGCTCTATCCATGGTACCATCTAGCTGCCCATCTCAGCTTTTTTACTTCACTTCTTACTCCTTAACCGTTCTTTAAATAACCTCCAACTTTCTCCCACCCTACAGTTCTGGGACCATGATCGAATCAACTCTGCCAAAATTCTCAGAAAGGACGTGTGATATTCTCCCCTATGGCAACACGCATCATTTCTGAAGCCTTCTGGACCAAAATGTACCTCCATGTCTACTATTCCCTTCTTGTGTCATCTCTTCCTATAATAATGTAAGTTCTTTGAAAGCACAAGACCCTTTTTTGGGTAATATTTGTATTCCCAGCTTTGGCACAGAGTAAGTACTTAACAAATATTTTTTCATTCATTCATTCATGTATGGAGTTCAAAGACAGTCCTGACAATTATGACCATCTCCATATGTATCATCCACAAGGCTATGCTTGGGCTCTACAATCTCCTGCTCTATCAGAATTCTGGTTGTCTGTATTCCCCACATGCACCATTTAAAATAAGAGTCTATTATGGTTGTAAGAGCAGAATCTGGGGGGGGGGGGGACAAATGGAGATATTTTAGAATAGTGTGCTCAAAAAGCCAAGGGGTAGAACAAGAGAGGGAGAGAAAGTAATGGTAGTTTCACCTAGAGCATACTGAGCTTGTCATGCAAAGAAGGAAATAAGTTGGATGAATAAAAAACTGGAACAATGCAGAGATGGAAGTGGGGGGCATGCATAGAGAGAGAAAACATTTGCAGACTTATTTGGGCATAAATGAACTTTCCCATCTTGTCTAGATTCTCACAGCAACTGTAAGTGACAGCTAGAGGCTTTAACATGTATATCCCTATATGAGATAAGAGTGAAATGGAGATAATTATACAACACAGTTTCTAGTAAGAGCACCATGAGTTTAAACTTTTTGTTGTGTCCTTGTCCTGCAGTGTTGAAAGAACAATAGAAATTGAATAGGGGGTTTATTTTTAATAGCCCTTGAAATGTCAGAGATAGTCATCTGGGTATAAGTACTGGGTAGCACTTGCTGCTTGATTTCATTCCTTGTTATTACTATACTTTTCTGTTTGATTATATAATTTTAAGCTTAAATATGTTCTGGTTTGGTCTTGTAAAAAAAAAAAAAGATTCATCAGATGGAGCCTTATGAGCTACAGATGTAAATAGATGCTTAGAATGGGAATGGTTTTCAAGGGATCACAGTGAGAGACCCAGGTGGCATTATTATGATCAATACTTGAGCAAAGTGATCATATTTTTCAGTGAATTCAGCTTTATTCCCTATGGGATCTTTAAAAATCCAAATTAATCCTTCTCTAGTTTACAAAGGATCAATAAACACTCATATTCCCTTCTGGCAATAACCCTCCTTTATTCCATTTAATCTATATAGAAGTGTTTGTTGGATTGATATTTATTAAACATTCTTCAATAAAAAGAAGTATTAATTATGAAGCTGATTAGAGTGGAATTTTTTAATTAATTTATCCATGGAAAAAAGTTACAATTTGTAATATATTGAAAGAACCGAAAATGCTGGTTCAGGAATTATGCTAGGAATAAAGGCAGGGAAGTTAGTTGAGTTTGGAACTGATTTGACTAGATATAAAAATGACAGTTTTCTAGAGTTAGATCTCCCGGAGAATGGACAATCTTTCAATAGGATTGTCCTGTACAATATTTTATCAATTACTTTCATGAAAGTAGATGAAATGTATCCAAGATAATATATTGGAGAAAAATGCCAGAATCCAAAAGTTCTTGACAGATTGTAACAGCTTGCTAGAGCTAGGGGAAAAAAAAAAAGTCATAATTGTAAATGGTAGATACAATGCTACAAAGAAAAACAATTTTGAAAAATTTTATAGCTAATCAATGCAATAACAAACTACAGTTACAGACAACTAAAGATGAAATATGCTACTCCCTTCTGATAGAGAGGTAAAGACCTCAAAATAGATAATAAGACATACATTTTGGAGCATGGGCATGGTCAGTGAAGGACTTATCTTTGTTTAGCTATATACACACATTGTCTGTATGTGTACCTGTGTGTTTGTGTTAAGCCTTTTATTTTTCTGTGTTTAATTGGGGTGGGAATTGGAAGGAGAGAATAAATACTTGTTAATTAATTTTCTTAAAAATTAGATTCCAGTTTTTAAGATTCAAATGTGGGAAGGAGGGTTCGTTGATCAGGACATTCCTGATCACTTGACTTCTCCCACTACCCAGCTCTAAAACAATGATCCTAAGTAATTAAATAAAGTAAGGGGCAAATAACAGGGATAATGAGGTCTTGGTGTCTTAATATGTTAAACAGAGCACAAAGATATATCTATATTCTGTTACTCCTTACAAAATATGAAAATCTTTTCCCTGATAAAATTGGAAGACAGCTTACCATTGACTGGCTGAAGATTGGACATGCCCCTGGTAACCTTAATAAAACCATCTTTCCTATTTCTAGAGACAGTTGGGTCAGAAATCAGTTTCAAAGAGTGTGGTTCCCAGCATTTTATAAGATAATTGCCTATTTATCATTCAAGTGATTGATAAAGCATGCATTAAGTGCTCAATATGCTATAGAGGAAGAAACAAGATCTTGAGAGGAACAGTGGTAACTTTGAAGAGGATAAGTCCTAGTAGTAGAAAAGTCATGTATGGATTCAAGAGAGAATTGGCTTGTAGGCAAAAGAAGCATGCTAAGGGGGCCTTAGCGAAGTGAATTGACCAACAAATATGCTATAGTTAGGAGGGAACAGCATGAGGACTCCAGAAGAGGAAAGAATATCAGAGGCATGAGTTGTTTTGGCCATGTGTTCCCCATGTATATGCTTGGCCAGCAATAAACTCTTTAAGTGTGTTCCTATTCTTTTTCACTAATTATGTATTGCAATAAGGTATACTGTCACCATGGCAGGAAAATATGAATTCAATCCTGCTTCATTAACTCTAGGCAAGTCACTCTCTCAGTCTCAATTTCCTCATTTAAAATGAGAATAATGTCATCTACTTGACAGGGTTGTTGTGAGGTTCAAATGAAATAACATGTAAAGTTTCTTGTAAACCTTAAAGTTCTATGGAAATATAAACTATTACTATTTCTGGGAGAGTGCATTCCAGACTTATAGGGGAAATATTTTATACCTACTAGTCTTACTATACTATCTTAGTAAATACTTTTGGCTTAAGTTAGTTGTGTCTAGTAGCTGACTTTTAAATATAAATGCACTGGTGGGGGTTCATGAGCTATAAATCATGCTCACAAGATTCCTTTGGATACAGAGAGAGCTATTCCCCTGAAGTCTGAATACAAGGTAGGGGGAGAGAGATTGACCAGAAGGGATACTACTTCTTGGAATAAATGAGAAAAAAATATAACATGCAAACTGAAACAATTAAATCTAACTTATTAAAACAATTTTCTCACAATGAAAAATGGAAAGTGATAGAAATAATATCAATACCAATTATAATGTTAAAAAAATTATATATAAATCAACTGCCACATCAAAAAGACAAAAAGAGCCTTAAAAGCACTTTAGCCAGCAACCATTTTACTTACTTGCCAAGTATAGAGAAATGGAAACCAAAAGCAACATTGATTTTGTACATAAAATCATTTGTAAAGTCTTTCAGAGAAAGAGAACGGAAGATTATATAAGCAGTGTTACCACATGAAGCAGAAAGAGATGATGGAGGTTAAAAATAATTTAAAGAGAGTTTGATAACTGATCCAACTAAACAAAATCATAACAATAACATTTAAGGATGAAAATGGAGGAACAGTACACTAGAGAAAAATGTGAAAGTTCTGAGCAAAAAACCAAATCTTCAATCAGCTTCTCCCACTTATCCTCTCTTCTAAGCTGCTTAAGACTTTGAGAGGACTCCATTCTGTTACCAAACCCCTAATAATGTTGATTACCTACCCAAATGCAGTCCTCAACTAACACTTGGTCATACTCTCCCAATTGCAGTGTTTCTGAATCTCAAGCTATCATTATTCAAACCCTGTCTCCCCACTCCCACTGGTTGCTCTCTTCTTCCATCCTATTCAAACTGACCACACTTCAGCTCCCACTCCAGATCTTCCCACTCCAGATCTACCTATCCCAACCACTTCATGATATTCTCTAACTTCATTCAGTAGCATATAAGTAAGAGTAAAGGCAATGGATGGTGGGAGTAATCCAAGGCTGACATTTTGCAAGGTAAGATTGATTATAAAGTAAGGAACAAAGGAGTAGAGGAAAGAATGATGTAAAGTTGACCTACTTCATGGAGGAATCAAGATGGGGAAGAAAGGAGAGTGGAATCCCTGATTCATAGATAACAAATTTACTTTTGTTTTAATTATTTTCCTTTTCCACTCTTACTGAGTCCTGGCTCCCCACAATTAAGCAATTTCCCTAGCCACTCTATGTTATTCTAGAAGCACTTTCTAGCACACACTGGTTAAAGTGAGGGAAATAGAATTCTTCTAACTCTTCCAATTGCTCTTTCTATTATAATCACTCAGTAACCTCTCTTCCTGTATTAATACCCTCAAAATGGTAACTGAGAGGATATTGACAAAGACTAGCCTACTTTCCCAAATTTATTAAAGTTTTATCGGAATCATCTCCACATATATCAAAGGCATCTTTTTTGATGTATTAATGGGGAGAAGGCAGGAATATTGTGCAGTGGACTAAATCTTAACATTACGCAAGATGTGGAAAATATGAGACCTACTATGCTTATTGCTTTTGATAATAAAAAAGCTTTTGATTCAATTTAATCAACCCTCACCTCAAAGGCTCTCTCCCAATAAGGTGAGTCCCATTAATGCATCAAAACACTCAGTATCTTCTAGAATAAATGACAAGTATGCTTATTCAGTGACATTTTGATCATAAACATCATGTGAGACATAAAACATGGAGACATTGTTCAAATGTTCACTTTTATTTTAGAGGAGATCCAGCATGGAGTCAAGCTGAAAAGGCCTTATCTATGCTTGGTGACGTTGTCCAAATGTACCTGCTTTCAGAAGACATTGTGATGATTTAGTTAAATTCTAAAATAATGTATAATAACCTGGAAGAAATGTTTACTTACTCAGATAAGGTTTAACAAATTATTCACACAGAAAAAATTTAGTAGATTATTGCCTAAATCAGATGATTCATCAATCAAATGAATAATCCACACAATTATCTGTGCCTATCTATATGTGTGTACACATATGAACACATACATATACAGTTATATATATATATATATACATATTATACACATATATCTATTCAATAGACAAAACAAGAAGGCAACTAATTGAGCACAGAATTAAACAGAATGTAGTAAGGGGACTGGATTGCCTTTAGGAAGTTATGAAGCTCTTTTAATGACCTCAAACTTCTCCCAGAAACAAAGATCCATTCTTTTAACAATATTCCAAAAGTGTTGTGACATAGTTGTAAGACAAGAAATACAACAATCTCTAATGAATTGAAAATGAACATGACAGAGTACAATAGAGAAATGTTTGGTGGGTGTGAGCAGGCTAAAACATGTAACAAATGAAGAACTTCAAAGATCAAGTAAATCATATCATCAGCAAAATGTAAGATAGAGATGATGGCTTGGTCATGTAGCAGTCCAGGGAGTGGGAAATGGATAGTTTGAGTGTTCCACTGATAACCTCTTAATGTCAGGAGAAGTCAAGAAAAACTTCTGGCTCCTTGGGTGAATCATATATGGCAAATGTCAGTCACTGAGTCAAAAAACATTTATTAAGTGCCTTCTATGTCCCATACACTGGGTTAAATGTTGGAGATAAAAATATGAATAAAAACAAAGATAGTTCCCACTCTTGAGAAGCTAAAAATTCTAATATATGAGAGAAAATGTTTGAGAATCACTGGGTTATAAGGGCTTGGATGGGATATGATCTGCATTGTTGGAAAGAGCATCAAACTGATCAGATCACAGATCTACTTGAATGAAATATATAGTACTTATGATGAAAATATATAGTACAAATGTAATGTGACATTTTTAGTTCTTGAGCTTATCTAGGGATTTTATTGGATTATAAACTCAATATGAACTAACAATGTGATACGGCAACCAAAAATTTCTTGTGATCTGGAGCTGCATTAATAGAGATTTCATGTCCAGAACAAAGGATCACAGCATCATTGATTTATAGCTAGAAGAAATCTTGAAATCCTTTTGTTCAGTTCTTTCATTTGAAAGGTTAAAGAAGCTGAAGCCAGAGAAGTAAATAAGCAACCCACAAGAAGTGCTCAGCAGAATTAGGAGCCTGAATGCTCTCCATATCTAGCTTTCTTTCCATCATGCCATGTTTCTTCTTTTTGGACTTAAGCAAAACGTCTGATTTTGAACCAGGGACCTCTTTCATCTTCAGTCAAATGTTTTCTCATTGCCCTGATTGAAACAGTCCAGTACTATGCATGCCATTTTAAGAAAGCACATTGACAAACTGAAACATTTCCAGAACAGATTGATCAGAATGATGGGAAGATTCAGTACAATGATGCAAGGATTAATTAAAGAAAATGACCAAAAAGGGGAGCAGAGGTAATGTGGTAGGGCCAGCTAAATTATGACTGTTTCAATGATTTTTTCATGTAGTTTGGAGATGTAATGATCCCTCCTATAAGGAATATGAGTATATGTTTGCTATTTAGGATTTATTTAAACTATAAATGTTGAACTTCCTTTGTGAATATGTTGAAATAACATTTTTAGCTAGAAAATGTATAGGTACATACATTTTTGTAGTTATTTGTTGGTTCATCTCACATAAGCAAGGGACACATAAAAGAGATATATATCCATCTATAAATGCATTGTATACAAACACACACCCTGACAGTATTGGACAAAAGGTCCTGAGTGAATACTAACCTGGTTTCTATACATATAACTTGCTTTAGAGCAGAAGTTCTTGAACCTGAGCTCTGTGAAATTTTAAAAAAAATCAATAATTACCTTTCACCATAGTTGGTTTCCTTAATTATCATGTTTTTTTTTGACTTGGTACATTTATAAATATTATTCTAAAAAGGAATCTGTAAGTTTCAGCAAACTGTTATGGGCTCATAATCCAAGAAAAGTTAAGAACCCCTTCTTTAGATTCTAGAGATAGATTCTGAAGAGCTTAATGATAAATCTGAAATTCAGGTCATGAACAAAATTAATGGTACCTTTTTTCTTGTTTTGCCATAAGGCCCCTTATGAGCTAATGACCACCTGTGCAGAGACTTGACCCTCTGGGCCCTGAGAAATTTTCAGATTAATGTTTCACAGAGTCTGGCCAAGGCCATGAGAGCAAGCCCCAATCTCTATGAGAACTCTTCCAAAAAATTTATAAAGTTAACCATGAGTGAGCCAAGCTCTTTCCCCTTGGAACTAGAAATACTTAAACTAGAAATAGCCATGCTTTCCATCATGTACTGTCTACTTGTTTCTTTCACCTCAAGTGCTAGACTTGACTTAAATTGATCTATAATCTTATTAATTTGGAGATCCCTTCTTTAATTAGCCAATTAAGATACTGGCATATCCCATAGCTCTAGGAACAGAGATAACATCCTGCTTCCTGACCAATAACTGCCCTGGAATCCAGAGAAGTAGAGGAAACTGGTAAAACATCATTGACATAAGTCAGAAATTGGACTTTTTCTGCATAAAAAAAGGAAATCTGGAAAGTCATCTTTGTCACTATATGCCTTGAAAATTTATAGAAATAGGGGCAGCTAAGTGGCACAGTGGATAGAGCACCAGACCTGAAGTCAGAAGGACCTGAGTTTGAGTTCAAATCTGGTGTCAGACACTTAACACTTCCTAGCTGTGTGATTCTGGGCAAGTCACTTAACCCCAATTACCTCAGAAAAAAAAAAAAGGAAAGAAAGAAAGAAAATTTACAGAAATAGCAACTTTTAGCCTTCTTAAAGCCTTAATCTACTATTAATATATATCCTTTAACAAGTCCTATTTAGATATATAATATTATGTGTGTGTGGTCTCTAGTTTTCTTTTTAGTAGTGTTATTGTGTATTTACCACAAAAATTACTTATTTAAATATGTATTTGCCACAAAATGTAGCAGATAACATCAACAGAAGATACCCACTATCTCTCCTTTCCAATTTAAGAAAAATCCTATGGCCTAGAAAATAGCACTTATCCAGGGAGATATCTGCAAATCAATAGCAAGGTGGAAAGATGCAGACAACTCTAATTAGAAAACTAGATCCTTAGAAAATGAATTAATTTTAAGTGCTTCTACATGTTTATGTGTGGTATCTTGTATTTGTGATAAATTTAGTTTTATCATTTCTCCCCTCACACTGACAAGTACACAAAGGGACAAAGAACTGAACAAGAAGATATCTGGAAATCAGAGACAAAGTGGAACAAGACAAATTGATCCCATTAGACATTTGAATTTCTGCTTATAAATTGGCTTTTGTTTGCAATAGGATGTCTAGCATGTGCTAACTACCAATTAGAGTTAGGTGAGAAGACTAAATTGTTCAATTTCAAAAAAAAAAAAAAGCCAAGTATCTTATCTTAAATAAATTCAAACTTTTTTAGGAGCTCACATCCCTTAAATCCTGAGAGCAATAAACAGGCATCACAAATAGTAATTTGCCCCAGCAATGACACTAAGCATTGACTGATTAAAGGAGGATCCAAGAAAACAAAAGTCTGTGCATCTTGCTTTCAAATATATATGAAGAGAATTTTGCAATGACTTACAGAGAATGTGCTATGGTTGTGTTTCTGCCAAGACCAAGTAGTGTCTGTATTTTGAAAGTACACATTAGTTTCTGTCCTTTAGGAGAAAATTAAAGGACTGGACATATTTCTCCTCTTCAGATTAGCCAGGCAAATGAAGTACTCCTTAAAAGAAAGGAAGAATTATTTCAAGGAGGAAAGAAAGGAATGAAAAGCTATGAAATCACAAAGGGGAATCCTCAGGTGGGAAAATGTCAGAGGCAAGGAAAGAAACAACAAAGACTGTTGATCATTTGGAATTAAGTAAAGACTTTTAAATTAAAATTTAATTTATTAATTAATTTTAAAGATAAGTAAAATAAATTTAAATAAAGATATAAGGGTGTTTCTATAGAAGGAAACTGGACCAGTTCAGTAGAAAACAGCTCTCTCTCGTACTCTCTCTAATAAATGATGATAAAGCTGCATAGGTCTATCAAATATCCTATAATCCAGTAATGGTCAGAGAAAAAAAGAGACAAGTAGTGGTGATTGGTAAATCCCTGCTGAGGGTTTCTGAAATATCTATTTGTCAACCTAATATAAATAATAGACAGATCTATTGTCTTCCTCAGGCATATGGCCAGGATATAATGGATATGGGCTGTCCAAAATTTGTCATAGTGAATGATTACTACCAATTTCTGATGATTGATGTGGAGTCAAATGATACAGCCAGAAGGAACTTAAAAGTATTACAAAGAAATGAGTTCTTTTAAAAAAAAAAATCTGAAGACTTTTGGCACACATCTACCACTTTGCACACACTATTATTGCTTGAAATTCAAGGGACAAAGGTGGGTTTTGGAAATGAACATCTTGGCTAAAAAGATATTATTTGAGGATAGAATTTGGATTTCCAGATCACTTAAAATTTAAGAATGATAGTCTCTTGGCCAGAGATAGAATATACATAGTAAGAGCTTAAGGGTTAAAATGCATACACTTGAGCACGAACACACACACACACACACACACACACACAGAGTATTTGGACTAGAAAGGGAAGGAAAAAGAAAACAACCCAAATTGTTCATTTAAACTTCTTGTCACATAAAGTAGCACATAGAACATAGGAAAATAATAGAAGAGAGGATTGGTAATTGGTAAGAAACAATATTCAAGAAGAAAGCTAGCAAAAAAAAATCCATGGTCTCAGGTATTTATGTATAAATGAACAATGTATTGGCAATAAATCATGTTAACAAAGATTTTAATGCAAGGAGCTATATTTAATCTCAACATTATCACTGAAACTTAAGGGGAATAGGATTTATAACTGCAAAATAGATGGGTATTATCTTACTCAAAACAAAAGCAGCATAGATAAAAAAAAGAATGTTGGTATCTTATTGCACATTAAAAAGACATATACAAGTGAATAAATCTGGGAACCACAGGGTAAAAAAAATGATATAAATCATTTGAGTAAAGAAACAGAAAAAAAAATAGTGTCACTGGAATATTCTATAGACAACTAGGATAAAAGAAGAAATTACATGAGGAGCTGGCATGAAAGCTTAGTATTATTGTGATGAAAGATTCCAATTCTGCAGACTTCTGTTGGAACTCTTTCTCTGCCAAAACCTGATAGACTAGATACTAGATTTGTGATTTTATTAGTATAGGTAAGTGCTAAGTAAGGTCTTTGCTCATGCAAATTAGCCCCTACTCTGTAACTCATACTCTCAGTAATTTGTTTAGCTCAATGAGAGAGCTTCCTAGGCTTACACAGTCAATGTGTCAGTGGTAGCCCATGAACCCAGGTTTTCTTGACTTTGAGACCAGTTCACTATCCACTATGCCATTCTGTCTTTTATGCCCAAAACAAAACAGTTGATATGTTTGTGATTTACTTTAATGATAATTTTATCCTTCACAAGACTGAGAAAAGAATAGGAATAAAGATTATTTTGAACCCAATTCTGATCAACATGAAAATCCTGATTGTGGAAATACAAACAATAGGAAATGAAGAAGCAAAGATATATTCCATTATAGAATGTTTGAAAAAGTAGAGAGACAAGCCTGTGCCCTGAGCTTGGAAATTTTTTAAATCTTTTTTATGAATAATATGAATATGAATAACAAATCTTTTTTATGAAATCTCAGATTTCATAAAGTCCAGAGAAAGTCTAGTTAGGATTCAATGGTCTAATATTTTACAGGGGAAATTTGCCCATGAAGAAAATTAAAGAAGATATGGATTTGATGAGGAGTCTAAGAGACAAGGCTGAGATTATACTTATCAGAAGGAACTCATCAAATTAGATTTTAAAGAGGTATTCTCAGAGCTGTTTCATGTTTTAAGTATTTCTAGCATTTTGCACAGTGTCTGATACATAATGAGCATGTGTTTATTGAATTGATGGATAAAGATAGAAACAAAGGCAAGTAAATGATTGTCCTTGGATGAAATAAAGAGTAATAAGATTTCATAGGAATAATGCCAGGGATGATAAAACCCCAAGTAAGCCAGAACTAGTGATGAATGCTGAAGATAACAATTAGGTGCATTGTTGGTGGAATTGTGAAATGGCCCAACCATTCTGGAGAGCAATTTGGAGCTGTGCCCAAAGGATTGTAAAACTATGCATGCCTTTTAGGGGCAGCTAGGTGGCGCAGTGGATAGAGCACCAGCCCCGAAGTGAGGAGGACCTGAATTCAAATCTGGTATCAGACACAATACTTCCTAGCTATGTGGCCCTAGGCAAGTCACTTAACCCAAATTGCCTCAGGGGAAAAAAACCCAACTATGCATGCCTTTTGATCCAGCAGTGCCACTGCTGGTTCTATATTCCAACGAGATCATAAAAGAGGGAAAAGCAGCCCTTTTGGTAGTGGCAAGGAACTAGAAATTAAGTGAATGTCCATCATCAGCTGGGGAATGGCTAAATAAGTTATGGTACATGAATATAATGGAATATTATTGTTCTATAAGAAATGAGCAGAAGAAAAAAAGCAGGTTTATTTCAGAAAAGTCTGGAAAAACATGAATTGATGCAGACTGAAGTGATCAGAATCAAGAGAATATTATACACAGCAACAAGATTATATAAAGATTAACTGTGATAAACTTGACCCTTTTCAACAATGAGGTCATTCAAGGCAATTCCAACTATGGAGACTGAATGTGGATTAAAGCAAAGTATTTTCACCTTTTTTTTTTTCTTTCTCATTGATTTTCCCTTTGGGTCTGATTTTTCTTGTACAACACGACAAATATGGAAATGTATTTAAAAGAATTACACATATTTAATCTATATCATATTACTTGTCTTGGGGAGAGCAGAGGTAAGGGAGGGAGGAAAAAAATTTGGAACACAAAGTCTTACAAAAAATGAATTTTGAAAACTATCTTAACATGTATTTGGAAAATAAAATACTATAAATACTAAAAAAGGATAATGATTAAGTTTACCAAAAATAATTCCTCTTGGAGGCAAGAAGAAGATCAAGGAAAAGCATAAGGCTTGAATGAGATGATGAGATGATAGTGGCCCACAACAAAAAGTGATGGCCAAATTATTCAATTCCTTTTGCTTTTGTTTCTTCTTAAAAAACATATATTTGAATTTTGAAGAATAGAATAAAAAATGGTTAACAGAGAACAGAAATTCAAGATTATCAAAAAGACAAGCACTTAATAAATGTCTTTTCATTCATTCACTCATGGTACATTCATTCAGAAAATGAAAGACACTATAGAATGATATGATAGATTATTTCTTTTCCAACACAATCTCTATTCTTTGAAAGTGCCACTTTTCCCCCCCCCCCCAAGTTTAGGTAAAACTTTTTATCCCAACACAAGTTGATTCCCCTTTGCTGGCTTAGTTGATCATTGAGCAAAGTTGACCAACCTTGTATATAACTAATATCTTTTTTTAGTGCTATCACTTTTTACTATAAATAACAGCACAGATTAAAGACCCTTCTTGTGAGGTATCAGAGAAAATCAAGGTGCCTACCATTCTCTTCAAAGACAGATATGGCTGTTTACCAAGTGAGTACGCCCCCAAACCAAAATTGTCTTTGTGCCCACTCTTCCACACTTCCTTTTTTACTCCAGAGCCAGTATTTATATGTATCATCCTGTCCTTCAAACAGCTTAGGTAAATCAAACCAGGCAAGAGACAGAATGGAAGGAAGTACAAATCAAAAAGGCCAGAGCTGCGCCTGAAATAACATAAGGCAATTTCACACTTCAAAGAACCATGATAATATCCATAGCATCTTCATGAATGTTTCATTTGCATAGCAAAAAACAAAAATAAAAACAAAACATACTAATATGTAACTTGTAACAGACAAACTCAGTGGAAACAGTACAGAGTCATTGGGAAAAGCTAATCTTCTGATTTCTGAAGTTCCCTTTGAGTAGCTTGAAGCAATCGGTATAGTTCAGAGAAAGAGTTTGGAGATACTCTCTGGTGTTGAGGCGTGTCTGAGATTCCAGGATCTGCACATTCATGCACAGCCTTCTGTAACTGCTCCTGGAGCTGTAAAGTGACAGCAGAGCTTCTAAAATTGGAAGGAAACCAATGTCGGAATATTTTGTCACAGATCACCTAAGGAAAGAGAGAAGAGGGAATTAACTTTCTGGGCTGGAGATAATATCAAATTTTTGCAGCATCTTTCTGATGTATATATCTGTAAGAATCCTGAGATCTTAATGAGGATCTTTCCTGCTTGGAACTCAAAAAACTCTACACGCAATAGAATAAGCTATGCTTTAAGATGGTTCCATATGTGTGAAGTAGGAAACCCAGATTCCCCCTTCCTTATGGATGAGTAAATGGAAATTGACATTTCATAAAGGACAGAAAGGAACAAAGGGGTCCTCATTGCATAGATATAGTTATTACCCAAAAAGCTTAGGAAGCCCACAAAAGAAGGGAGGACCAGGTAGAAAATGCATTTAGGGAAGCAGTGGTCTAGACTAGGGCTTCTTAAATTTTTTCCACTCATGACCTCTTTTTGCCCCCAATTTTTTATACAAACCTATATACATGTAAATAAATAGGCATACAAAGCAAACATTTAATTATAATAAATCATAAAGAAATTAGTATAAAATAATTCTTTGATATACACATAATTTTACCAATTTTTAAAGAAGAAATTTGGATACTAATAAGATGGATGTACTTATTTTTTTACATAAAGAATTAAATCTTGGTGGGATATTTGATATTTTGTTTACTGTTGCCAAATTTTTCAAGATTTCCACATTCAGTTATGCAACCCCTTATGGGGTCACAACCCACACTTTAAGAAGCTTTGGTCTAGAAAAAGGTTATTGGAAAAGCCAAATTGTAATTGGTGACACTACTACACACTGGTCAGAGTCTTCACTTACAGCAAAGAATATTAAATTATAAATCAGAAAAATAGCCTGTGCTTTTCTTTTTGTGATTTCTTACAAACTTAATATTAAATGCCATAAAATCAACTGAACTTTTTCTTTGTAATAATTTGCTAATAAACAAATTTCAATGTATAGCTCATCCATAACAAAATGTTTGTTCCTCCCTCTGAATTTTCATCACCTTTTTTCTATTCATTCTTATTCACTTTTTCCTTTATCTTAACATAGTGTGTGTTCTGCTTTTTGAAGTCCTACTTAACTGACTTTGCAAATTTCATATACTACTTTCAAATCCTATATCCCTCATGTTTATTAATCTTTATTGTAATATGAGATTTCTTTGTATTAGTGCACCTCAATTTATGTAACCATTCCTCTGTTGTTGGACAGTTAGGTTATTTCCAATTTTTTATAATTACAAATAATGTATGTCTATTGACATTTGCTTGCATTGTGTTGCCTTTCTCTGATTCTTTTTTTTTCTTGTAGATAGGATTTTTCTTGCATAACTTCTCAAGCATTTCAACATTATTAACATGTGGTGGACTTCCTGCCATCTAGGGGAGGGGAGGGGACTGGGGGTAAAATTTGTAATGGAAAGCTTTGTAAAGATCAATGTTGGGGAACTACCCATATATATGTTATACAAATAAAAAGCTTTAATAAAAAAATAATAATAAAGGAAAAAAAATAATAATTACAAATAATGTTAATATTGATCTTTGAAAATATATGTATATTTTTAGAAAAATAGAATTTTAAAATTGCTTTCTCAAAATATATATTCTCAAACCATAAAATTTCAGGATCAAAGAATATGATCCTTTATGCAATGTTTGCTGGTACTATCAGATTGATTTCCAAAAAGACTCCATCGGTTTGTAATTCCACTAGTAGCGAGTAGGTCCACTATTTCCCTACAATCTCACCAACATTAAATTTCATTGTTTTTTATTATTTTTGAAATTTTTAAAGTTGTTTTAATTTTCACTTCTCCCATTATTAATAAGTTCGAATATTTTTAATACATTCAATTTAATTACACATTTATTAAATGCCTACAATTTGCAAGGCACCAATTCATTCAAAATGGATGTTTCTACTTTCATAAACTGTTTATATTTTTTACCATTTATCTACAAGGGACTTGGCAATGCCTTTGAATATTTTTTAAAGTCCTTCTAAATATTTGCTGACATGTTTTTATCTATTATATTTGCAAAAATATCGTCCCAAACTGGTTTTGTTTTTTTGTTTGTTTTCTTTTGATTATGTTGTTTTTCATTCCAAGAAGTTTTTTTAATGCAAATATGCTTCTCTTGTCCTAGATAAAATTTTCTATTTCTTTAACTGATAAAAAGTCATCTTTTCTCCAAAACTGAAATAAGTATTTTATTCTACTTTCTTGTATATTTTTATCTTTGATTTTTTTGAAAGTTTAGCTATGATCCAAATGAAATTCATTGCAGTATGAGATGTGGCTTTAAATTTGTTTCTCACCATATTAGCTATCTTAAATTAAATTAAATGAATTCTTTCTCCAGTTTTCCATAGGTTAATCAAATGTTTATATTTGTATGTATCTGGTTTTGTACTGGATTATGGTCTTGGGAAAACTAGATAAGGAATTATAAAACCTAATAAAGAAGCAGGCTTTCCTCTTTCAGGGTTTGTCAAGCATTTTGCAAGAGGTATACATTATATGATAGTAATGCCTTAGATTTGTAGAACACCTTTACTCCACAGAGCACAAAGAACTTTCACTTCTATTGTCTCATTATTTCCAGAATAAAATTACAAGTTGACAAATGCCCAGGGAAGTTTTATGTTAGTCCCAAAATCATGGAATGGACTTTGTTCCAGCTCTAGTACTAGACTAAGGAGATCAGCTCATAAGATTTTCAGGAGATCTAAAGTCAGCCAGCTAAGGTTGTCCTTAAGTGGAAAGCCACTTTCTATATTTCTGAAGCCCAACTCAGAAGCTTGTGTATGTTCTAGGGTAGGTTCAGGAGTCTCTAGTTCAGAGCCACAAGGTACATTCATTCTCACATCAATCACCCCACAGAATGGTCAGATTCAATTCAAATTCAACAAATATTTGTTAAGTCTTTTCTATTTACAAGGCATTGTAATAGACACTAGGGATACAAAGATTTTTAAAACATGACTATCTCTGCCCTCAAAGATCTTACATTCTGCCAAGAGAGCTACAGGACAGCTTCAGACCAAGGATCATTCATTCTTAAATTGGTCCTTTATTTTACATCAGCTCTATCCTATGTCACCTCTATCACCTAGTCTGAGTCTGATTAATATTAGCTTCTAAGGGATGGATGGAAGGTTTGGAGTAAGGTAGGGTTGGAAAGAGTAGATAAAAGCAGTTGTGTTTGCTCTAGTATTGGCAGCTGAGTCTTACCTTAGCTTTTCCTTTAAAATTAACAAACATTATTCTCTCTCCCTTCCCTTCCCCATTCTCTCTCCCAACCCTCCCTTCATTTTGAAGAGGAAAAAAAAAGGAACATAATCCTTATAACAAACATGCTTAGTCAAGTAAAACAAATTTATACATTGGCCATGCCCAAAAATATGTGTTCATTCTCCATTGGGGCCATCACCTTTCTCTGGAATCTTGGTTGGTCATTATTCTGATCAGAGTTGTTAAGTTTTTTTAAGTTATTTTGTTATAACAGAATTATTGTTATTGTATAATTTCTCCTGGTTTTCTGTTTTATCCATGGGTAGGATGCATCTGTAGGCCTCCAATGCCTTTCTGACCACAATCAATACCTAAAGCTTCCAGAGACCTTCTTATATAAGAAGCACAAAAATGAGTCAAAAAGCAAAGAGTATCTCCTTTGGAATTAGAAGTCAGAACCTTTGTTCCTTAGTACTATTGTTATTAATCTATTAGTTACTTCTTTCTCATAGTATCAGTATAGTATTCTTTTCCTTTGCTAAATTAAACACTACCCTCCTACATATATTTCAGTTATTCTCTTGTTTTTTTCCAATATTTACTGGGTGTATTGCCTTACCTCTTCACCTGCCAAGAATGAAAATATTCATTATGATTCTATGGTTTAGCTAAACTTCAGATCATAGATCTCCTGGTCTGCTTTGAACTATTGTCCCCTAAGAAAATAGGATAGGGGAAGGATCATTAGACTTGGAGTTACAAAATCTGGATGAGTCCCAAAGAAAATGTCACAAGCTCTATGGCCTTGCGCAAATCATTTAACCTTTTTGAATCTCAGAGAATCACAGAATTTGTGAGAAAGAAGGGACCAGAGAGTTTATCTTGCACACCCAACCTCCCTTATGTCATCCAGCCTTTCCTTAAAGCACTCCATGAAGAACACACTGCCTCCTAATGGATACAATTCTACCTTAATAAGCTTTTCTTCTTAGTAGGTCTAAATTTGCCATTTTGCCACTTTTACTCCTATTTTTTGCCACCTGTTTCTCTTACTTATGCTCTATGGGGACTGACAGACTAAATCTAATTTCTCTTCTATCTGATAGCCTTTCAAATGCTTTCAAAGACAGTTATCATGTTTTCTCTCCAAATTTTCTCTTTTTCAGTATAATTTAAATATCTAAACATCTCTGGGTCCTTCAACTAATACTCATATGGCATGATCATGAGGTCCTTTACCCATTCTGGTTATGCTCCTCAGGATACTTAACAATATCCTTTCGAAAATGTGGTACCCATTATTGCACAGATATGCTCAAGAGTGGGGGTGAGGGATGGGTAAGGGGAACAGCAGGATGCTCCAAGACCTCTCTTATTGTGGCATAAGACTACATTAGCAATGTTGGCTTCCATATAACACTGCTCACCCACATTGAGCTTAAATCCTCAGCTAAATCCTCAGCTCTTTCTCAGATGACATGCTATCTAACCATCTCTCCCCCACCCAACTCCATATGGCATCTGTAAAATTGCTTTTTTTAATCCAAGTATGAGAATTTACTTTTATTCCTATTGTGTTTCATTTTATTAGATTTGGCCTAAATCTCTATCCTTCTAAGATTTTGGGGGATTCTGACTCCAACATCATTGTGATAGTGATGTCCCCCAGATTTGTGTCTTCTGCCAATTTATAAGGGTGCCATCTATGCTTTTATCTAAGATAATCATAAAAATATTTAACATTACAGAGCCAAGCACAGATCCCCATGGCCTTTCACTTAAGTGCCTTCCACGTTGACAACAAGTCACTAATGTCTACTCTTGTGCTTTCAAACAATTCTGAAACTAACTGCACTATTATAGAGCCTATCTATCTCCAGCTCTTTCACAGTAATAGTAAGGGATCATCTAATATGTTGCTAATGACTTTTTAAAAAACATATAGCAGTTACTGTTCCCATGACCTACTAGTAAAATAACCTGCAATTTTCTCAACCACAAAATGAAGACAATGCTATTGTATTATCTCTCTCAGTGCTACTATACAGAAAGTCCTTTAGCAAAGAGTAAAATGCTGCAAAAAATGTGAGTGGCAGTAATCATTGTCATCATACCAAGGTGACTACTGTCATTTACATGATTTAGATTCATTTTACTATCTATCCATCATTTAACAGGTGGAGAAAATGAGGCACAAAAAAAGTAATTTGTATGTAATGATCAACTGTGATGGATTTGACTCTTTTCAACAATGAGGTGATTCAAGGCAATTTCAATAGATTTGTGATGGAAAGAGTCATCCATATCCAGAGAGAGAACTATGGAAACTGAATATGGATCAATGCGTAGTATTTTCACCTTTTTTGTTGTTGGGTTTTTTTTTTTTTTGCTTGCTTTTTTTTTTTCTTTCTTGTGCTTTTTTCCCCTTTTGATCTGATTTTTCTTGCACAGCATGATGAATATGGAAATATGTTTAGAAAAATTGCACATATTTAACCTATATTTTGAATTGCTTGCTGTCGAGGGGAGGGGGGGGTGGAAGGGAAGGAGAAAATTTTGGAAAACAAGATTTTGCAAAGGTGAATATTGAAATCTATTTTTGCATGCATTTGAAAAAAATGTTAAAAGCTATTATTTTAAAAAAAAGTATTCTGACTTATTCATGTCATCTGGATAAATAGTCCATAGATGAACTACAATTAGAATCTAGTTTTAGTTCACTGTCTGATATTCTATTAATCACATCATACTGAGCTTCAATACTCTGAGAAACCTTACACATCCTCTCTGTTAAAGACAGAGAGGATGATTTATCACCCATGTGTACCATTGTTTCTACTTTTATTTAATATGGAGATCAATGGGTGAAAGGAATTAAGCTTGAACATATCTAGATGGAAATGGTAAAAAAAAAATAAATAAATAAATAAATAAATAAAGATAAATAAAAGAGGCAGAAGCCTCTAGGGAAAATCCTGATTTCTCAATTCCCAGACCAGTAAATTATACATCACCTATTTAAGGACCACCAATTACTTACTTGCAGGTTGTTATTGACTCGCTGGGCACCACATTTATTGATTCTGAGGTCACACCTTGAAAAACAGTCAAAGAAATTGCAGTCTTCATCTCCTGTGCAGTTTTGTTCCAGGATATCCCTCATCTTAGGTTCAAAAAAGGCCATGTCCACGTCAATAGCCACAACCTGTAATCAAAACAAGACATTCCCCACTCTCATAACATTCATGTAGCCAACAGAGAATAAAGCCACTGAAGTGATTTCGTATTACTACCTGCCTAGAAGCCCCACATTTTCCTAGAAGCATAGATTTAGAGCTGGGGAGTGACTTCAGAGATCACCAGGTCCAACTCCACCTATTTTATAAATAAGAAAACTAAGAGAATTTAGATGACTTGACCAAGGTCGTGAAGAAAGTTATGAAACTTGAGCCTAGGTCCTCTACTTCCAAATCATACATTCTTTCCAATGTGCTACACTGGTCAGCCAACTTATAAATAATACAGAACCAAGAGCCTAGAGAATATACTTCCTTTTATTCATTAAGGCATCCTAAATTGGTCCTAAAGTAGATGGGGGTAATAAGTAAAGAGGAGGAAAAACAAAGGGAGAGAGAGGCAAAGAGACAGAAACAGAGAGAGATTGTGAGAGAAGGAAATAAACAGAAAGAGATAGAGGGAAGAAGAAAAGGGAGAGAGAAGGAGAGGGAAAGAGAGAGATACACACAGAAAAACAGGGAGAGACAGAGACAGAGACTGGGAGAGAAACAGAAAGGCAGAGTCGGAGATAGATACAAAGGGGAAGAGAGAAGGGGAAAGACATGCAGTGACTGGGAGAGAAGGAGAGAGAAAGAGAAATGGGAGAGAGAGAAAAAGACAGAGAGACAAGGGGAGAGGGGGAGAGAAAGAAAAGAGAGATAGAAAGAGATTAGGAGAGCAAGAGAGAAACAGAGTGGGGAAGACAGGGAAGAGAGAGGAAAATAGAAAGAGAGACGAGAGGGGAAAGAGACAGACAGAAAAAGACAGGAAGAGACTGGGAGAGGAGGACAGGAGAAAGAAAAGAGGGACAGGGAAAAGAGAGGAGAGAGAACAAAGTTTTAAATTTTATTTTTCATTTTTTACATTGTATCACTAATAACATTTCAGATCTTTGGTCATGTAAAAAGAATAAGTAAAAAACCTTTTGCAAAGGAAAGATTTTTATTAATAGATTTTGGAAGCATTACTATAAATATCACTTTTTATCTTGATGGGAAATAAAACCCAAAGACCTCAATTTTGAAAACAAAGGCACTGAATTGTCTTAAAAATAATTATTCTTCCATTAAAAAAAAAAAGGTTTTATTTGATCAAGTGTTGTAGGGATTTAAATTGGGACAAGCTACCAGTAGTTTATTCTTATAGATAGGTACATCAGACTATGAGCGTAATGGTGCAATTGAGAGATGGGAAGATACACTACTCCTAGGAGTCCAATACTTTGGAATGCTTGAATGACTGGCCAAAATTGGTACAAATGGAAATGTTAGGGAAAGGGCCAAAGCAAAAATTACTTGTGCCGAAATTGCTGTAGATGAGACAGTTAGGAACTAACATGTTCCCACAACAAAGACAAAATCAATTGTTTGAATGACAGCTTGATGACCCCCTGGAATTTCAGATTTATGTTTCTGGCTGCAAATCAAAAGGATTTAAAAAAACAGAAAAGGACAACTTCTAAATTATGCAGATTTTTTCCCACCACCTGGATTAAATAATATAAAATGAGCTCAAATCTGGGAAATCCTGGAATCAACCCAAGCACAGCAGCTTATAAGTCCAAGGTTTTAGAAAGATTAGAAAGCTTGATGAATCGGATGCAGCCCAGAGCAATCCACAAGCCTTTACAGGCCCATATCAGAAATATTTGCCTTTCTCTATCCCCTTCATAGTGTCTCCAAAAAAAGTTTGAAAAACGATTCATTCTACCCACTCCCATTTTCTATTAAATACATTCTGATCCTGTGACATAATAGGAAGTGCTAACTTTTCTTCTTTCTTGAAGGGAGTAGAGGGTGGGAAGTGGGATGAGGGGGAAAAGAATTGAGTATCAGCAATCAGGTCAGTTTTTCTGAGATTGTCCAGCATAGTATGATTTGCTTAGAGGCATGTGGGGAATAATGAAAATGAAAAACATAGGAAAAATTTTTCAGGCATTTCAAGGCTTTGCATAATTATATATCCAGTCATAACAAACAGAGCCAGCCTGCCATTTAAATAAATCTTTTCTATCTCATTGTGAAGCCAAGCCAAATATGTAATTTCACAATTTAACCCAGTGGTACTTTAAAAGTGAACATGATTGAGACTACACTAATAAAAACTGTTCTCTGTAGAGAACATTTTCATTGTGGCCCAGTGCCTCTCTTCTTTCCAGGGTTCCTGGCAGGCTTTCCAGGCTCCTACATGAAACTAGAGCCTCCTTCTATGTACCTATTTTTACCTTTTCTGTCATACATGATTCTTTCCTCTGCTTGTAACTGTGTCTATCTGCTTTCCCTAGGAGACCAAGATTTTTTTTTCTTTTTTTCTTCTTGTAATATAATGACAGAGAATAGCTCCCATGTATTGCAAACATAATTTGATACTTAGAAAGTAAAAACAAAAATATTTATATATTTAGTACTTCTTAATTCTTGAAATGATCACAAAATCTTTTATGCATAAAATTACCTAACCCACATAATTTCCTATAAGCCATAACATCCCGGCATCAGAACAGAAATACATCTGAAGATAATTTCATTCTTCCCTGAAATATGGTCTCACATATGCCTTCAGAGCACAAAAATGTATTATCTGTTTGAAAGTGACCATTGGCATTCATTTAATAGTAGTTTAGACCAGAAAGTGATGAAAAAAATTTTAAGTGTGACTTCAAGCCACTGACTCAACATTGGAAAGTATTGCGAATTGCTAAACTGGTTTCTGGCTAGAAGGTTGCTTCTGCAGGCTTCTGGGACATTGGATGACTGGTAATTGTCAGGACCCAGTCATGGTCCCACCCAGAAGACCAGCCTTTTGCATTAAAACATGTCACCACTTGAGGGTTGGCTCGGAAGAACACTTACTGGATCATTCTTCCCATTTCCTCATGATAGTAAGGTTCCCAGGCAAACAATGGTTGAGGGTCAGGGAACAAAGGGTTACAGAGTTCCTCTCTTTTGGTAGTTTCTCCTTTAGCTATCGTCTCCCTCTCTCCTCTTACACTATCCTTATCCTTCTCTCTTTCCATCTCTCCTCCTCTAAATGCCTCTTCTTTTTCTTCTCCTTTCCTTTCTCCTCTCTCCTCCTTGCCATTAGCCTTGTTTCTTCTGCTATTCTGTTCCTCTTGTCTCCTTCCTGTTCCCTTCTCTTTTCTCCCATGTTCTTCTCTCCCTTTTTCTCTCCTCTTCTCCCACATCTCTCTTCTTTCTGTTTTCTTCTCCTTTCTCTTCTTTCATTCTTTCCAATCTTTCCCTACTCCAAATTCTGAATGAAGTGACCACAATGTAAAAGTATAAATAAAAAAGAAAATCCTTATGATTGTGATACCCCCACCTTTTCTTCTCTATAGTCCCATCCTGTGCGATTCAAGACATGCACTTAAATATACTACTTTTCTGCTGGTACTACTACTCTGACCCAATTCTAGCAAAACTAGACAATATAATCTAAAAAGTGCTATTCCTCCTCAAAATATTGCTGTCAGAAACCTGCCATTTGTGATATCATTTTCCCCTCTCTTCCCCGTTTTTCCAGGTGATTTAAACTATCTAGACCAGTTCCCATGTTATTTCTTACAGTGATAGTGAACATATTTTTTTCTCTTCTGTCACCCTCCTCTTCTTTTGAATTCCTGCCCATCCTTCCTAAAGCTCAACTCAAAATTAAAATAAGAAAACTAAACAAAAAACTTTTTTTAAAAACCCCAAAATTCTAAAAACTCCATGAAGTTTTCTAGGATTCTTCACTCCCACCCCCCCCCAGGTTAGAATGAGTCTCCCTAGAACTCAGAGAGCAGTTTGTTTTTAACTCTCTAATGCAGTAAGAGGCAATCTGGCATAATGGATGGAGAACCAGATTTGGAATTGGGACAGTCTAGGAGAAAGACAATATAATACATTGCAGAGCACTGAATGTGGAGTCAGAAAACATGGGTTTGAATCCTCCTTCTGTCATTTACTATCAATGTGATCCTGGGCAATTCCCAAAAACCTCTAGACCTCAGTTTTCTGATTTGTATAATGAGAGAATTGGACCAGATGGCCTCTGAGATTTCACATCTCCCTACTCTAAATCTATGACCTTCTCATGCTAAATTCCACCTGCCATACATATAGTCTGTATGAACTTGGGTAAGTCCCAACCTCTCAGTGTCCCCCGCTAGTTCACAAAGAGTATAAATTGCAGGACAATTGTTGATCTGCCTTGATGGGGGGAGTTTCAGAAAAGTCCCTTACATTAATGAAATCACAGATGCAGACAAAAAAAAATGTCCTGGTGTAACATTCTGTATTATAGCCATCTGTGTTGTTATTCTGTCCCCATACTAGACTGTAAGCTCCCTGAAAGCAAGGATCATAACTTGATTAAACTTTGTATCCTCCTTAGCACCAGTAGAATACTCTGTATCCAGCAGGCATAAATGTTTGTTGCATAAATAAGTGAATCCTTGTTCCCTATTTATATAATTAATATGATAAAATTAATATAATATAAAAATATAATTAATATAATAAAATATAATTATAATAATAAATAAATAATATAATAAATAATTATATAATTAATTATATAATAATCCCTTTTGGGATCAGTAATATCGCCATCCTTTTGATAGCTTATATTTGTAACTGTTGTTAATATAGTTGTTATTCAAATTTCAACAGATTCCTATAAGGCTCTAGATTTCAGAGGTGTTAGTTAATCCAGATTTTTTGATCCATTAGCTAAGAGATGTTAAGCAGGGCAGACAATCTGTGAGACGAGAGAAAAAAAATGTAGGCATGAAATTCTTTCACCATACATTTCACCCAGCTTTTCTCTGGTCAAAGGTATTGTGACCATAGGTAATGACCCAGGATCATGGATCTCATAAAGCAATATGCTTTGTTGTATAAGTCTTTTACGTAGTAAGAAGCAACTCAAAACAGCAGATTAAAAGCCAGGCTCAGAATCAGGATGATCCAAGCTTCTTTTGGTGCTTGAAATCTGATTTTGGGGAATCACAATTACTGAATTAATTCCATGGCCCCCTGTCCTCAGCATGGTTGGGGAATAAAAAGATCCATCTCATAATGAGATACCTAACTTATTTTTGACTGCTGTCTCTTTATCTCAAAAACCTCCTCCTCCTTTAAAGCTAGGTTGCAGCCGAGTAGGGAATATGCATTCATTTGTTTTCTATCAAAGGATGTCTTAGTGGCAGTCATTCTCACCCAAGGCATGCTTTTCACTTGCTACCAACTCTAAAATACTGCTTGACTTCCTGACAGTCATGAACATAGAATGAAAGCTAACCAAAACAGTGTTTGGATGAAACCGTAGGGAGAATCAGATTTAAATTAATGAGGAGGAAAGGGAAGCAGGATCCCTAGGCAAGAACACACATACAAGATATCCCCATTTCTCAGTCCTTCTATTCTTATTTCCTTTGTAATATTCAATCTCCTGAAGATGTTGCCTCAGGTCTAAAATTAAATAGACATCTTCCCCTCTCCCCAAGGCATCTATTGCTTTTAAATTAATGGTGGAAATGTCTTCACTCTTTTTGAGAAATTAATCTCAGATTACAGATCTCAAAATTATTAATCTCAAAATACAGATAGAAATATAGATCTTGTTGATGATGGGGTTCCCCATTCCCGTTTTCTACTAAAATTCTGGGAAATAGATGAAATAGAAACATTACTGCCTAAAGCCGAAGTTGTTTAGTAAACACAGAAACACAGAAATTCTGATTTGGAAGAGAACTCAGCAGCCATGCAGTTCAGACCACACCTGAAGAATCTCATGCTTTGTGAGCCATCTGACAAGTGCTCCTCTCTCCATCGAGAGAGAATCCACTGCATTCTAAGGCAGCTCATTACATTTTGGCATCATTATAATTGTCAGGATGTTTTTTTCTGACAGAAAACCTAAATCTGCCTCTCTGCAACTTCTACTCATAGCTCCTGGTTTTGTCACCTGATCCAAACATAGCAAATCTAATCCTTCTTCCACAAGACAGCCCTTAAATTACTAGAATACAATTATCACATGCCCAGTCTCTTTTCTTGGTATAGAGGAAGTATCCAGAGGACAATTAGGATGACACAGAGTCTTGAGATCATGTCACAGGAGGCCACAGAATATTCAGCTTGAAGAATACAAAACTAAGTGGGGGAGGAGGGGCACAGGAAGTGCCAGGGATGATGGTTATGACTCTATAGGAGAATAAAAGGTGGAAGTCTTACTAGATCAAGGGAGGGAGATACTCATGGGGTTTTTACTAAATGAAACCCAGATTTCTGGAACCCAAACAATTCGTCTTTGGAGCCCATGGTTTCTTCTGCTCTACTTATTATTCATCCCTCCCTGGAAGCACTTACTGTGAAATCACTCCTTATGGCAAAGTTTTCTGGCTTGATATCACAGAGGTGAAGGCGATGGGAGAAGTCATTATCAAAATGATTTACCATGTCCAGGAAGCTGAGGGCAATGTTGTTAATGGCCCTTGCCTGGCCCTGGTCACTCACAACAGGAATGCCAGCAGCCTCCTCCAGAGGAAAAAGTGTTCTGTGTCGGGGATGTCCAGCAGCAAGGTATTCTACTGCATAGAAGTGGCCACAGGAGCCTAGCACCTGCAGGACATGTCGGCTGAAGTCTTGTAGAAGGCTGAAGTAGATATATTCCTCCTGCTGAAGCAGTGACCACATGCTGGCCACCTGGACCTTCCAACGAGGTCCCTTTCTCCCTGACCACAGGGGCCCCATGGTGCTGTTAGAAATCTCCAGACCCAGGGCATTCTTGACCTCTATAGCCACCATGAGGAGGAGCTCTTCTTCAGGAAAGTCCTTGCCACCCTCCACCTCCTCATCCAACAACTCAAGGGGTTGGAAGTTGGAGAATGCCTCTTTCTTGGATTTTAGAACAACAGGCTGGCCATGCCAAGAAGCCTGAAGAACCTTCTTTCCCCTCTCATAATACAAGCAACGCTGATATACCAGCTGGCCAGCCACACACAGGTCTTCACAAAGGTCTCCCATCAGCGTGCCCCCTTGGTAGTCATGACACTGAAATGAAAGAATGGAAGAATCAGTCACAATAAAGATGGTTCTGGGAAACCTGCTCTGCTTTAGACTTCAATTACCTCAACACATTTTTTAAAAATGCATTAATCTACGCAATTACATTTACTGAACATTTACTATGTGCTAAGTCCTATGCTAGTGACTATGGGAGGTACTGAAGGAGAATAAGAGATGGTCCCTATCCTCAAGAGATTTATATCCCTTGTTGAACTCTCCATCTTGAGGAGAACAGAAAACAAACACATATAAAGCAACAACAGATAATATGGGACAACATATAATTCATAGGATGAGATAAAGGGAAGACTTACCTTTTCATATTTATCTTGTTCTTAAATAAAAATTATGATCATATCCATGGGAATGAAAAAAGCTGAGATTCTAGGTAGAGCTTTACAATTAACTAGTTATATGGTCATAAACAAACCACAAATCCTTTTTGTGTATTTATTCAATTTCTTTATTTACAAAATAAAGGGAGTTGCTAAGTTCCATTTAGGTCTAAAGTCCTGAGGGACAAAAATAGAGTTTTTATAGACTTCAAAGAATTGAATATGGGAGAAGGAGCAATAAGAAAGAGAGGAGTCAAGTATCATACCTAGTTTATGAGTCTGGGGAATTGGGAAAATGTGGTGCCCTCCATAAGTAATAGGGAAGTTTGAAAAGGGGGAAAGGCTTGGGTGAAAAGACAGTGAGTTCAGTTTTGGACATGTTGAACTTAAGATGTCTGTAAAATATTCAGATCAATTGTGGAGGAGGAAGGAATTTATGACCAAAGATCATTATTGATCACAAAATACATAATTTTGATTATATTAAGTTAAAAAGGTTTTGTACAAACAAAACTAAAACTATATGAAAAGGTGCTCCAAATCACTATTGATCAGAGAAATGCAAATTAAGGCAACTCTGAGATACCACTACACACCTCTCAGATTGGCTAAGATGACAGGAAAAGAGAACAGCAAATGTTGGAGGTGATGTGGGAAAAGTGGGACACTAATACATTGTTGGTGGAACTGTGAACAGATCCAACCATTCTGGAGAGCAATTTGGAACTATGCTCAAAAAGTTATCAAACTGTGCATACCCTTTGACCCAGCAGTGTTTCTATTGGGCTTATCTCCCAAAGAGATCTTAAAAGAGAGAAAGGGCCCCAAATGTACAAGAATGTTTGTGGCAGCTCTTTTTGTAGTGGCTAGAAACTGGAAACTGAATGGATGCCCATCAATTGGAGAGTGGCTGAATAAATTATGGTATATGAATGTTATGGAATATTATTGCTCTGTAAGAAACGACCACCAGGACGATTTCAGAGAGGCCTGGAGAGATATGAACTGATGCTGAGTGAAATGAGCAGAACCAGGAGATCATTATACACAGCAACAACAATATTACATGATGATCAATTCTGAAGGACATGGTTCTCTTCAAAAATGAGATGTTTCAAACCAGTTCCATTTGTTCAATGATGAAGAGAGCCATCTACACCCAGAGAGAGGACTATGGGAACTGAGTGTGGTTCACAACAGAGCATTTTCACTCTTTTTGTTGTTGTTTACTTGCATTTTATGTTGTTTCTCTTTTTTATGTGGCACAATAATTATATAAATATATATACACATATTTCTACCATGTTTAACATATCTTGGACTACTTGCCATCTAGGAGAGGGCATGGGGGAAGGGGGAAAATTGGAACACAGGGTTTTGCAAGGGCTAATGTTGTAGGATTATCTATGAATACGTTTTGAAAAATAAAAAGCTTTAATAAAAATTTTTAAAAAGATATCCAGATCAAGATGTCCAATAGGCAGTTAAAAAATCTAAGACCAGAGGTCAAAAGAGAGGTTAGGACTGAACAAATGGCTCTGAGAATCATTTGCATAACAATGATAATTGAATCCATGAGATAAAGCAAAATAATACAGAAAGAGAAGAGAGACTAAGAGCAAACTCGGTGTTACTCCACCATGTGCATACAGAGGAGTTTGTCTTGTCAAGAAGGGTCACCTCTTTATGTGAGAGACAGAGCAAAGAAAGAGATAGTGACAGAAAGCATCTCTATGATGTGGAAAAAGGAAAGAGGAGAAGAGAAAGCTTTCAGTGAATGGCCTCAGTTTTAAAAATGAAATGAGTCAAGCTCTCAGCTGAGAGAATAGGGAAGGAATGAGAGCTGTGAGGAGTTTGAGGAGGGATGAAAATGTTTGGATAAAGGACAATAGAGTGGGATAGTGGGGGTGGGGGAAAGAAGTGTAAGGCTACTAAGTGTAAGGGAGGTTGATACTAATGTAATGGGGTTCCAGAGAGCAGAGAAGTCAGTTTAAAGAGTTATTCTTTTTTATTTAATTCTTTATTAGAATTGGTGTTGAGGTGATTGGGGACAAGACATCACCAGAGCAAGGAATAGTAGCAGAAAGGAGTTTTCACTTTGTCAGGGACTGAATGACAGAGATAAGGAGAGGAAAAGGTGGTACTTTATTAAGCATAAGAGGGGGAAATACCATCTGTCTCTGGCTTTCCAAGTCATGTTTTGCTGTAAGTCGCTGTCAGTTTTCTTTCACACATCAGGGAAAAGGAGAGATCTATTTGGGCTTTTAGGTCAATAAACACCTGAGTCAGGAGTCTAAGGACTCAAATTCAGCTCTACATACTCCCTAAAGTCTAAGGTCCTATATCTTTTCTATTTTCATAGCCAACTCCCTAAGGAAAAAAAAAAGTTATCTATACTCATTGCCTCCATTTCTTCAAGGTCTGCTCACCTTTTAATCCCTTGCAATCTGGCTTCTAAATTCATATTCTATGAAAACTTCTCCCGCCAAAATTATCAACAACCTCATCTCTTAAATCATGTGTTCTTTCCTCAGTTCTCATCCAACTTTAGATACTTATTATGTTCCAGTCACCATGGTAAGCACTTTACAATTACTTAATTTCATCTTTACAACAACCTTGGGGGGTGGAGGGATGTGATATTATCTCCATTCTGTGGTTGAAAAAACTGAAGCAATCAGGTTAAGTGACTTACCCAGATTCACACAGTTCAGTGTTTGAAGTCACATTGAATTTAGGACTTCCAGAATCCAGGTCCAAGATTCTATCTACTATGCTACCAGACTCTTACTTTTCCTTTACCTTGCTTATCCAAGTAATTGCCAAGTCTTATCAATAACTCTTGCATTTCTCCTATTCATCTCCTTTTTCAACTCATATGGCCACCATTCTAGTTCAAGAACTTATTCCCTGACATTGGTTTCTAGTCTCTTTAATCAGTCTAACACATAGCTGTGAAATTGATATTCCTAAAACTGGGATGACTATGTCATTTTTCTGCTCAAAAAGCTTCAGTGATATGATATTGATTCCAGGACAAATTACAGATTGCTCTATATAGACTGGTATTTAAGTCTTCCATGATAGGGCTTCTATTGACCTTTCTAGGCTTGCTCCATATTACTCCCTGCCATTCATTCTCAGTTCCAATCAACCTGGATTAGTAGCTCTTTCCTGATTTTAGCCTTCCATCTCCATTTTAGAAAAAATTCCCATGCCTAAAATGCACTGCCCAGCACTTATTATACCTCCTCATCTCCTCTTCAGAATCCTTAGCTTCCTTCAAGATTCAACTCAGTTACCAACTCCTACATGAAGCTCTTTCTGATTTCCACAATTGTAGTGATCTCCTCCTCCTAAAATTACCTAATATTTGCTTATCTATACATGTTGTATCTCCCCAAGAGGACTTAATTTCCTTGAGAAATGGATTAATTTTAATTTTTTTTCTTTGGATATCCTCAGCAGATAGCACGTCTTGCGCATAGTAGGTTTTTAATGCTCATTGAATCACTGTTGGATATTAACTCTCATAAATGCTGATTGATTGATTATAAAACAACCATCCCAAGACATTCAGGTGCACATATTCCAGAGAATTGTAATCACATCTTAAAAGAATTTCTGGGTCCCAAGAAACAGCCGAGGTAAAAGATTCATCTCAGAGAACACAGTCCAATGACTCAACAAGAGCCCAAAACTCCTACCTAGAGTTGAAAGATCTGACCTGACTCCTTTGATTGTTTCTGAGTAATACTCCTCCCTCCCTTCTCCCCAAAAAACTCTTTAACCTCCAACTTTGATCTTCCCATCTGTAAAATAAGATAGTTGGGAGTAGCCTGTCTAACAAATGCTTACCTAGATAAGGAGGTATAAAATCATGACTCTGATCTTGCAACTGTTAAGTATCATATGCCAAGCAGTGCAAATGTGTACTCTTATTTTCTACTGGCCCCTCAAAGATACCTTAAATATTTTTGCTGGAGAAAAGTGCATTAGTGTGTTTTTAAAACTATATAAGTTCTCTGTATGCCTTGAAATTTAATATGGCTGTGGTAAACTTCCATCCTTCTATAATTACCTCTGGCACACCATCTCAAGGTTTGGGGGTCATCAAACATACCATCTATAGGAAACAGAACTCTCTTTGTCAATCACCCTCTCAGCCTATAATTGTTTCCATGCCTTTACTTTCAAAAGAATTGTTGCTGCTGCTTCAGATTGCTCTGGGATCATTGTGAGCATTAGAAGTACAGCTACAAGTTGATCCTTGAAGAGAGAGTGACATTTGGAGAGTAAGTGAACATGACCGGTGATTAAGGAGATGAGACAGATAGGGATGCAGGAAATGACATGCAGGAAGGTATCCCCTTTCCTTGTTACTTTTTTCTTGATTTCATGTGTTATTTATTCAATGTGGTTATCTTTCTATAGAAAGCCTGATGTAAAAATGCAGTAAAAAAAATCTTTTTTTAAGTGAAATATGAATTAAAACCTGATAATTATTAAAAATAAGTTCCCTGTTATATTGGAAAATACATAGCTTAAAGTTGGTAAAAGTTAGTTTTTATGTGGTATGCAGAATGAAATTAAAATGGACAGGACATATATGAACAAAAGCACCATTAGTCACCAGACTTTGTGGTTTTCAATAGAGTCTAGCCTACAAAAGCATCCTTGTGACTTCTGTCCTTGGGAGCTAGTGCCCAGCAACAAGGAAGGAAATACTTATCTGTCGTTACACACTGAGAAGGCTGAATCAAGAAATGACACTGACCAGAGGCAAGGCTGATTAGTTCCACACCTGCACAAAAACTCTGTTGGCAAGTGCTACATTTCACCATATTGTCTGGCGGCAGGGGAGCAAGAAGGGAATTTTGTGTAGATCTGACTTCCCAGGATCCTAATTTTCTTATTTGAAAAAAAAAAAAAAAAAAAAAAAAAA
>JAJPUD010008879.1:17522-35785 GCA_023553655.1 Myrmecobius fasciatus | reverse complement strand
TTTTTTTTTTTTTTTTTTTTTTTTTTCCTTAGCAAAAATAAATGACCCAAAGAGCATAAGAAGCACAGCTATTCACTTGGGCATGTAAATGACCACAAATAGGGCTTGTGAATTTCAGCTATACTTCTGGTCTTTAATATAGATTAATCGCCGCACTGCTGGATTTTACGCTAGTCCAATCCCAAAGGCTCAGTTTGCAGTGTTCAGAATATGATTACTCTGTTTCTTTTTCTTTTCTTTAGTTATCTCACATAGTCTGATCATTTAAAAGCTAGCACAAATCAGGATAAAATAATGATAGTAATAATAATAATAATAGCAACCAATATTTCTATAACACCTATTTAGTATGTACCAGCTACATAATGCTAACTGCTTTTCAAGTATTATCCCATCTGATACTATAATCCTGAAGAGGAGATGCTATTATTTTTATTATTTTACTTATAAAACAAACTTAAATAAAAGTTAAATGACTTGCTTAGAATGGAGCATTTTGAACTTAGGATATATGAGATGTAAGGGGTGCAATGGATAGAATGCAGGACCCAAAGGCAAAAAAAACACAAGTTCAAATTACTCATGCATAAACAAACATGAACTAGAAGTTAGGAATAGAGACTTGGATATGAATTTCAATTGATTCTTATTAGATACATGATATGGGCAACATACTTAACCCTCTCTCTCTGAACTCCCTCATCTATAAAATGTAAATAATAATCCTTTCATTACTTACTTCAAAAACTAGTTGATAGGAAAGAGCTACAGAAATACTGCAATGTGTAGAATGTAAGCCCATTAAGGGCAGGGACTACTTCAATTGTCTCTCTCTCTTTTTTTTTTTAATCCCAAATACTTCACATAGTGTCTTATATATATTTAGTATTTAATAAATATTTGTTGTACTGAATTATGATCAATCTCCATGCCTTTGAATCAATTTATGGTATGGGAGAAAGGGGTACTTCAGCTACTAAATTGCTATGAATAGGATCTCAAATAATACCACCATTCATTTAACAGGGAAGAGCATTATGATGTTTTACATTTTTTGTACGTACTTAAGATCTGAAAATGTAGATATACTTTATTTAAAAATTTTAAAACAATTTACAAAACACTTTTTGATTTCTAAAAATGAAATTCATTTAAAGATTTTTCATAACATTAAACACAAGTGAAACTTTTAAAATTTTATTCTTAGCTAAACATTAACTTGATAATTTTTAGATTAGTTTCATTAAAACCCTGGATTAAGTTTTTCTTTACACATAAAGAGATCTCATGTCTAAATCTTGAGTATGAATTAGTTCCTTCATCTGGATTTATTTGTCCATAAAACCAATTTTCATCTCCACCTTTTCTCTACTTACATGAAAGCCATTCTAGTTCAGGCCCCTGCCACCTCTTTCCTGCACTTTTTCCATAGGTTCCTAAGAATATTTCTGAATCCAATTTCTTCCCCTCCAATTCATACCTCCACATAATTTAAAAATTCCTGGGGCAGCTAGGTGATGTAGTGGATAAAGCACCAGCCCTGAAGTCAGGAGGACCTGAGTTCAAATTCGACCTCAGATACTTAACACTTCCTAGCTGTGTGACCCTGGATGAGTCACTTAACCCCAATTGCTTCAGAAAAAAAAAAATCCGTTCTTCTGCTCATGAAGGATCAATATCTTCCTTTTGCCTCTACAGCAAACTCCTCCACTTGGCATTCAAGATCTCACTACATGCCTCTAGCCTGTTTTTTTGTTTTGTTTTGTTTTAAGTAAATTACCTTTTTCCCCTTGTTCATGATATACTTTTGCCAAATTATCCAATTTGTTTTCCCCTATACCAGACATATATTCTATCTCCTGCTTCCATATATTATAGCAGAATATTCCTTCAATTGTAAATTCCTCCATTTGATTTTAACTCCTTGAAGGATGGGGGTACTTTTTCCTTCCTTTGTATACTTAGATCTTAGCACAATGGCTTGGCACATTGTTTGATAAACGCTTGTAGACTTGCCTTGTCTCACATATTTGAAATGCTCTTCTTCCTCACTTCTATCTCTTGGAACCCTTAATTCTTTCTAGAGCTCAGCTGAAATACTGCCCCCTTAAGAAGCCCTTTCCTCATTACCTCAGTGTTAGGTACCCTTTATTCTTCAAATATTTCATTTTTTTTTTTTACTTAACAGTATTTTTTCCAATTACATGTAAAGATAGTTTTCAACATTTACTTTTATAAAATTTTGATTTTCATTTTTCCTCCTTCCCTCCCATCTCTCCTCCCCAAGACAGCAAGCAATCTGATTTAGATTATACATATACAATCATATTGAACAAATTTCCATATCAGTTATGTTATAAATGAAGAATGTGAACAAAAGGGAAAAATCATAAGAAAGGAAAATATTCCAAAAAGAATTTCATATTTATTTTGCATATCTGCAATATTTATTAATCCAAGAACATACTATATCCCTGAAGAAAATTGCCTCCTTAAAAAAAATTTTATTTTTCCCTTTTGATTTTGTGTTCCCAATGCCCAGCACATAGGAGTTGCTTAATAACTATTGCTAATTAATTAAATTAAAAACTAAGAATTTTAAAATAAGGTAATGATTTTTACCTAAAGAATATCTTTAATTCAATCATTACATGGCTTTAATCTACAGCTGACTCAGTAGCTGTCCATTTATGGATGTGATGGATAATTCACATATGCATCAGGACCATGTCCTAGTTCTTATAGGTTTCCTATAAGTTGATTTCTTATTTCTACAGCTGGCTTTAAGGGAGAAACAATTCCTGTCCACTCAACTCTGAGAAACTGCTGACAAGGTCAGGAAAGTCATGTTGTCAGGATCCAACAGGATTGTTGAAGTTTTTTAAGTGGCATTATATTGCTAGTTGAATTGACAAGGTCTTCATTTCATCATAACTGATGTGGCTTTTCACAGATAGTTATATTGTATTTAGTTTCTCGTAATATTTAATTGCTAAAATATGTAATTCTTCTCCCTTTCCTCCTCCATCCAGATTAATACAGGGTGTCCCTAAAATCTTAGGGACTTAATCCAATGACTTCACTTAGATGTTGGGTCTACTTTGTATAAATATAGTCCTGATCAAAGCTTTCAGGAAAATAGAGTCATTTGCACATTCTGGTATGTGATTTGAATGTTGTTAGTATAGAGCATTTTTAACAGCCTCTATTCCAACATGTAGAACCCAGGAAAAGTGAGCATTAATTTAGGTTATGTTATTAAAAATGAATTTCTAACATAGATGACTGTACTGAACTGAATAAAAACCTAGCCATGCAAAAGTGAAGTTAGGATTTTCTAATTCGATAGACAGCATAAAAGAAAGCATTTTTTAAAAAGCACTTCCTAAAATGCCAGATGAAATGGAAGGATAAAATACTCTCCATTATTAGCTGGGGTTTTTGTTATTGAAGGGAGCAGAAATACAGTAGCAAAAGCCAGTCTTCCTGAGTTTTTTCTTTTTTCTCTTCTAAAGCTTTGCTTATTATCATAGCCCAGCAATCTGCCAGGATTATAAATTATCAATCATGGCGTAACACTTGTTAGCCTACCATCGCCTCCAGCCACAATTAACTGAAAAAGCACAGTCTTGGAAACCTTGTAGGCAAGAGGAGGAGAGTCTATCTAACCTATTTCCTACTACTAGAGTGAGGACTGAAAAACAGGGCAGAAAGAAGTGATTTACTGTAATTTGGAAAAGCACAGTTCCAAAAAACAGAGTCACCCTATTTTGGAATAATTCCAGTTGTTCCTAAATTACAGCCTAGAATCTGAGAACTGGAAGAAATCTTAGAGCTCACCTTGTTACATTAGGGAATTTGTAGCAGAGCTTGAACTAAATCATAGTATTCTAGGTTTATAAAAAGTAGCATTGATTAGCTGGCAGCTAAATGGCACAATGAATAGATCCTAGAATTAGGAAGACCAAGTTCAAATCTAACCTCAGATACTTCTTACCTATGTGATCCCAGACAAGTCAAGTCATCCTGTTTGCCTCAGTTTCCTCATGTGCAAAATAAGCTGGAGAAGGAAATGAGCAATTACTCCAGTATCTTTGCCCAGAAAAACTCAAAATGAGGTCATGGAGACCAATAACAACATGTTTAACAAAAACAAACTATGAAGAGATACAAAGACAAAATAAACAGTCACTGTCTTCTAAGAACTCACATTCTACTGAATTTTCAGCTGGAAGGGACAATAGAACTTATCTATTTTACTTTACAGACTAGAAAACTGGTCCACAGACCAGGATCACACAAATATGTGGCAGTCAGGATATAAAACCTGATCCTTGCCTGTAAATTGAGCACTTTTAACTGCCACTCTATTCTTCAGGAAGTGTTTAGCCCCAGTATTGAAATATTGTTTCATAACCCTGAGGTACCACTACACACCTGTCAGATTGGCTAAAATGACAGGAAAAGATAGTGACGAATGTTGGAGGGGATGTGGGAAGGCTGGGACACTGATGCATTGTTGGTGGAGCTGTGAACGGAGCCGATCATTATGGAGAGCAATTTGGAGCTATGCTCAAAAAGTTATCAAACTGTGCATACCCTTTGACCCAGCAGTGTTTCTGCTGGGCCTATTTCCCAAAGATCTCTTAAAGGCGCAAAAGGGTCCCACATGTGCAAGAATGTTTGTGGCAGCCCTTTTTGCAGTGGCTAGAAACTGGAAACTGAAGGGATGCCCATCAATTGGAGAATGGCTGAATAAATTATGGTATATGAATGTTATGGAATATTATTGCTCTGTAAGAAACGACCAGCAGGACGATTCCAGAGAGGCCTGGAGAGACTTGAATGAACTGATGCTGAGCGAACCAGGAGATCATTATACACGGCAACAACAAGACTATATGATAATCAATTCTGATGGACATGGCTCTCTTCAACAATGAAATGTCTCAAACCAGTTCCAATTGTACAGTGAAGAGAACCATATACACCCAGAGAGAGGGATGTGAAATGTGGATCACAACATAACATTTTCATGCTCTCTATCGATATTTGTTTGCATCGGGTTTCCTTTCTCAGATATTTTTTGTTCATGTAGATAGGATTGTTCTTGCACAGCAAGATAAGTATGGAAATATGTATACATATATTCAACTTGTCAAGTATTTTAATATAATTAACATGTAATGGACTTCCTGCCCCTTGGAGAGGACTGGGGGGAAAATTTGTAACAGAAAGCTTTGTAAAGATCAATGCTGAGGAACTACCCATACATATGTTATGCAAATAAAAAGCTTTAATAAAAAAAAAAAAAAAAAAGAAAAAAGAAAAAAGAAATGACCATGATTTCAGAGAGGCCTGGAGAGACTTACATGAACTGATGCTGAGTGAAATGAGCAGAATCAGGAGATCATTATACACAGCAACAACAAGACTATATGATGATCAGTTCTGATGGACATGGCTCTCTTCAACAATGAAATGTTTCAAACCACTTCCAATTGTTCACTGAAGAAAACCATATACACCCAGAGAGAGGGATGTGAAATGTGGACCACAACATAACATTTTCATGCTCTTGATTGATGTTTACTTACATTGTGTTTCCTGTTTCTGATTTTTCTTTCTTGTAGATACGATTTTTTTTGCACAACAATTAGTGTGGAAATATGTATATATATAACATGTATGCATATATATATACATATTCGATTTGTCAAGTATTTTTTGTGGTTTATTTATTTATTTATTATTTTTTATTTTATTTTATTTTATTTGCAAAACATATGTATGGGTAATTCCTCAACATTAATCCTTACATAGCTTTCTGTTACAAATTTTCCCCCCAACTCCCCACCCCTCCCCTAGATGGCAGGATATCCACTACATGTTAATTATGTTAAAATACTTGACAGATCGAATATATGTATACATATTTCCAAACTTATAATTGCTGTGCAAGAAAAATCTTATCTACACAAAAGACATCAGATAAAGGAAACACAATGGAGGCAAACATCAATCAAGAGTATGAGAATGTTATGTTGTGGTCCACATTTCACATCCCTCTCTCTGGGTGTATATGGCTTTCTTCACTGAACAATTGGAAGTGGTTTGAAACATTTCATTGTTGAAGAGAGCCATGTCCATTAGAATTGATCATCATGTAATATTGTTGTTGCTGTGTACAATAATCTCCTGGTTCTGCTCACTTCACTCAGCATCAGTTCATGTAAGTCTCTCCAGGCCTCTCTGAAATCGTCCTGCTGGTCGTTTCTTACAGAGCAATAATATTCCATAATATTCATGTACCATAATTTATTCAGCCATTCTCCAATTGAAGGGCATCTATCCAGTTTCCAGTTTCTAGCCACTACAAAAAGGGCTGCCACAAACATTCTTGCACATGTGGGTCCCTTTCCCTCCTCTAAGATCTCTTTGGGATATAAGCCCAACAGAAATGCTGCTGGGTCAAAGGGTATGCACAGTTTGATAACTTTTTGAGCATAGCTCCAAATTGCTCTCCAGAATGGCTAGATCCATTCACAGCTCCACCAACAATGCATCAGTGTCCCAGCCCTCCCACATCCCCTCCAACATTCATCGTTATCTTTTCCTGTCATTTTAGCCAATCTGACAGGTGTGTAGTGGTACCTCAGAGTTGTCTTGATTTGCATTTCTCTAATCAATAGTGATTTCTGATCAATAGCAATTGATTTGTCAAGTATTTTAACATAATTAACATGTAGTAGATATCCTGCCATCTAGGGGAGGGATGGGGAGTAGGGAGGAAAAATTTGTAACAGAAAGCTTTGTAAGGGTTAATGTTGAAGAATTACCCATACATATGTTTTGCAAATAAAAAGCTTTAATAAAGAAAAAAAAAGAAATATTGTTTCACTTCAATGGCAGTAGCTCCTAAACAAGATGTAAAGTCTAAACAAAAATATTCTACTTCACAGAATTATTGTGAAGATCAAAAGAGATCATGCATTTAAAGCTCTTTTTAAACCCAATGGTACTCTATTATCACCACTAATTTTAGTATCATAAATGGTTCTCAATCATCTTCATGTCTCCTTAATCATAATGTGTGTCATATATCACACTTTTAGGTCCACAAAGCCTGTTATGTGTTGACTCATTTAACTCACTATTACTGTTCATTGTGTTTGACTTTTCAAGATCCCATTTGGGGTTTTCTTGGCAAAGGTACTGGTGTGGTATGCTATTTCCTTCTCCAGCTCCTTTTACAGATGAGGAAACTGAGGCAAACAGGGCAAAGTCACTTGCCCAGAGTCACTCAGGTAGGAAGTGTCTGGAGCTAGATTTGAGCTCAAAAAGCTGACTCTTCCTGACTCCAGACCCTGCATTCTATCCACTATGTCTAGGTTCCCTAAAAGCATTATTCCTCCTTAACCAGTAAAGAAATGGAGGCAAAAGAGTTGAGGTGACTTTGCTCATGTTCACACAGAGTCAGAGTTTGAACTCAAAATTTAGACCTTTGACCTCAAATCCAGTGCTCTTTCCATGCTACTAGCTGACTTCCTATTGCTTTGTCCACACTAGCTAATTAATATTTGCTGAATAGAATTGAATAGTGGGTAGGTAGGAAGAAGCTTCCCTGGTCCATTTCCTTTATTCTCTAATTTTGCTCTTTGCTTATTAATGCACACCTATAGGCCTCTGTTTATCCTACTACTGTGCTTTGTAATCCTACAGTCATATTCTCTTCCACAAGCTCTTCCAAGAAATACCACCTGCAGCGCTTGTTATACTCAGAATACAAGGAGAGGCTTCCCACTGAGAGACATTTATCATAATTCTTTTGGGCTCAGCCAGAAAGAGGTTTCTTTTTGGCTCAGTCAGTAGGGCTGTTGCTTATGCACTGTTGTGTTCCGAGGGAAAGCTAATGAGAATCTGGAGGCAAGTCAGAAAAATAACAACCACTTTTATTATGAAGTGTAAGAGCTAAGCTGAGCTGAATTGAAAACTGCTTAGGGAGCCAAAGAACTGAGAGATTCAATAAAGTCAAGGTCCACAGAAGCTACAACTACCTAGTTCTTCTGGGCTTTTGAAAGATCAGAAGGGAGGATATCATATAGTAGAGTAAGTTAAAACAGTTTAAAAGAAAATCTAATCTATGTGTATCTTGGCTAAAGACACATATTATATTCCCATGAGCAAATGCAGCATGGAATGAAATAGATTGTAATAGGGATAAATGATGACAAACTGACACTAACAGTATTGCCCAATTAACTTTAGTTTAAGTCAGTTCAAGGGAGAGTTAAGTCTATCATCTTTGAATCTGTGAAATTTTCTGAATTTTCTGGGGAAGGTAACAGTGGTATTTTATAATTGTTCCATTAACAAGGGGGGATATTTATCATCTCAACAAACAAAAAACTGACCTTTCAGCTCTACATCAGACCAAAGCTTAAAAAAAAAAAAATCCAATAAGGTTGCCATTTAAGACAAATTGATAGAGCTCATGAGCATAATTAGTCTTCCTTTATTATGTGGAACTCTGGAAAATTAATGATTATCAATTACTTGCTTTCATAATGGATTATTTAGTTTGCATTAGGCTGTATTCCACTTAATCTAAACTAAGTTTCCACTTAATCTATACACTTAAAAAATTTTAAATTATTATTTTTCAAAAGCAGCTTCAATCAGATCCTCAGTTTTTCTTTAGTGATATAAAGAAACTGGGGATGAAGGGATGAAAAAAGTGGGTTAAATCTGTAAAAGTGAGAGAAAAGTATGAATGGAATAAGAAAATGAGTGTATACAAAGTTTAGGGAAACTCTAGGAGTACAGGAGCAGAGGTCATGCATTGCATAAATTAATTTACATATCAAAGGAGCGGAATTATGTAAACAATAATGACCAATTTCACCAACATATGGCTTGTTCATCATGTTTAATTAAATTCGGGAATGTTATTTGTTTAATCTGGCCATTTTCATACATAATTTGTTTCCTTCATTTTTTCCAATTAATTTATGTATACATACATTCCTATGAATATTTTATCCCCAAAGCATTGTTTCCATGTTTTAGTGAGGAAACAAATATAGTTGCAACCATGAGCAGACATTTCTTAAAGGTTTATGGGGGTAAAGGGAAGAGAGAGAGAAAGAAAGAAAGGAAAAAAGTGATAATTCTTAAGGGCAGTGCTGAAGCTGAATATTCACTCAACAAATGTTCAGAAAACAATTGTTACTATTCTCCTCTATCTTCCTTTTAAAGGACATATTTCATTATCATTGTCCTTTTATTTGCTTAATATTCTGAATAAAATGGAAGGAGTCAGAAATTACTAACATTTCGGATCAGCCAAAAATGAAATCTTATTTTATGGCAACTGAGAAATTTCTATGCAACCAGTAGATGCCAGTTTTAACTGTCTCACCTTTGATACTTTATCTTTTTAATCCATTAGAAGATGCTTTAATTGTTTAGTCTAAGCACTTAAGCTCTCTATTTTGTTTAACTGACTGTAATTGCTGTGTAAGAAGAATAAAGGAAATAAAAAGGAGTTTGGGAAGGAAAAGCTTTCCAAGGGCATTCCTTTTATTCTTCTTTTGCTTTTTTTGCCTTCTACAAAATAATCTGTGTTCAGAGGCTCATACAAAATGGATTCATGATGATTGATTTCTAGTACTGAATGGGCCCTGTACTTGACTAGAGGAATCATCTGAAGATAAAATTTAATGGGTTGTAAGAGAAAAATAAAGCAGTTGAAAGAGAGGACAAATGGTGGATGAAGGTTCAATATAGTTGAATTTCTTTAAAAAGAGAGAGAAGGAAAGATAGAGAAATTTCCTCCAAGTTTTGAACTTCTTTTCTTCTGTTCTATATTCTTAATCCTAAACAACGAGGCACTCCACCTTATTCTAGCCTGCATACAAATGAAGTTTTTAATGAGACCTGGGCACATGTTCTTGCTTTGGTATTTACTAGATCAGTAATTATGGCCAAATCAATGTACCTCAGTTTCCTTATCTATAAAATGGATGCTGACTTTCAAGATTTTCTAGGAAAGCAAACTAGAAAGCGTTTTTGAAATATGAGTTGCAATTATTAGGGGCAACTGCCAATTTCTAGCTATAATTTTAAAAAAAATCTTTTGAAAGAGGTATCAGATCCAGCTTTACAATGAAGGCAAAAAGCAAGCTTAAAGAAAAATAGGAATCTGCACACACACACACAAACATACACATTATGTCTGTATGCAGTGTTCAAATGGGAAATTGTGTTCACATGTGTGTTCCAATACGTGTGTGTGGGTGGGATGTGTGTCTTATATGTACTGTTAAATCAGAAGCAAGAACCCTGTTGGGGGAGCGCGGCATCCCATTTTTCGATGGGACAGAGTAACGTGAGCCATAGACGCTCCCGGGGATGGAAATGAGTCCAAAGTCAAAGATCCAAAGCATTCATTCTCAGGGTCTTCCGCTTAGTAGATCCCCACCTGGTGGCTATCCCTCTCTCCCAGCCATCCCGTTCCGAAGCGCTCGCGCTCCCAGGAGAGGATGGCAGGTAGTGGGCAAAGTGGATGGGCACAGAGGAGAAGAGAGATGGAGGGTGGGGACAGAACGGGGTCAGGACAGGACATACCAGCCCAGCCAGGATTCTCCGGCTCTTTTCGTCTGTGCAGCGCTCAGAAAAGACGCTCCTGTGGACTTGGAGGAAAAGTGTGGCCACTAGCACCCAGCAAACGGTCCAGAAGAGAACGAAGAGGAGGGTGCAGCGCCTAGTGAGCTTCCACCTCAGCCTCCGGATGCTTATGGGGACCTTCATTATTCCCCTTCGGGAATAATGCCCTCTCTCCTTCAACTCCCTCCCACTTTAGTGGGTCTGCAGGCACCGTGCCCCTGGGGCCAGAGATTCGGGAAGAGCCATTAGGAGTCAGGGATACTAATCCCCGCGCAGCGGTTTCCGGGCTCTAACCCCCAGGCTCAGTAGGAGGGAGAGCGAATGGGGTGCATCTGCCAAAATGCAAGCCCCTGAGCTGCCTGATTGGCCTGGTCGGTAGGAAATGACTGGGGGTACCCACGGTGCACTTGGAGACCCGGCTGCGGCAGAAGAAGCCGAGGCAGCAACAGCAGCATCTCCGCTGGCTGAGGCTGGATGCTGCTCTTCGTTGGAGCCCCCAGGGTATATGAGAGTCCTACTGCCTTCTAGCCAACTCTCCCGCCCTTGTACAAGGATTGTTTCTCTCCTTCTCTCTTTCTCCTAGTCTCCCTATTCTCCCTCTCTTTTCTTCCATTTCTCTCTTCCTCTTTCCTTCTTTTCTTCCCTTTCTTTCTCCGTCTGTTTTCCGCCCTCTCCTAACCTCTCCCTATTCCTCTCTCCTTTCTTCTATCTTTCCTTCCTTCTCTATTCCTTCTCTTGCTTTCCCTTTCTCCTCTTTTTCTTTTTCCTTTTTATTTTCCTTTCTCCTCCCAATATACACACTTTCCTTCTTCTCCATTTATTCGCTCTCTTAATCCTCAGAAAGACCGCAATCTCCTTTAGAATAGAAGCCTCATAGTTCTCCTTTTAACTACATCTTCCAATATCGATCTCTTCTACATTACTTACTAAACAAGTTTTTCTTTTCATAGTCCCCCGCGCACCCTCGGTCATCCCTCGACCTCCTCTTCCTGCCATGCCCTTTCACTAAGATCCCATGGGAGAATAGAAGAAAAGGAGAAGCAGGAACTCGATTCCTGGGTTCATCCCTCGGCTTTAACCTCCCGGGAGGTAGCTGCCTCGGTCAGCCGGTAGAAACATGGCCCCAGGCTTCCCGAACCTCCAGAAGAAAGCGAAGTTCTTTGGAGAAGGAATGATTTACGGCTTTGGACAGGTTCACGAGGCTGCTTGGGGAAAAGGACCAGGACTGTTATAAAAGAATATTGTAGTTATTCTCACGTTAGCATCTCTATAGATTATTTTCTGGGGTGCATAGTAAAATTTATTACACTTAGCCTACCGCAGGAGAGGCGGGGTAGCATTTATTTAAAATTATGTTCGCCTCTGTTCTAGAAACTCGTGCTTTCCCTTTAAAATCCCCACAGTTGTGAGGCAGGCGCCTCAGTGACGGAGAATTGACTCTAACGAACCAGTACTAGGAGAGACCTAGCCTCTCCTTAACCCTCCCATCCAAACGTGCCCCTCCCTCTCCCTAAAAATCTCTTCCCCTTAAAGTGATTGGGTTTAAAGGGGCAACCAGCCCTGGGTGGTGCTGGTGAATAAAAAGGGAAAGATGGAAAAGGTTTACAGAAAAAGCCTGGAGCTAAGGAGTTGAAAACAAATAGCTTCCTTCAAAAGGGGCCTCTAGGCTGAAGTGTGACTATCCATCAGCAGACTGCCAATTCTGTGTGGTACTTAACCTTTTAGTCTACAAAGGTCTTCCAGCAACGTCAACCTCGGTAGAATTGTAAAATGATGTAGACAAGGCAAAGTCCTTTAGGTATTCTGTCGAATTGGTATATTTCCTCTGTATACTCATTATAATGCCAGAAGAGTCTCACCTTGGTCTGGAGGTCTCAATAGCTATTTCATAAAAGTAGAAATGTTGGAGAGTTCTACCTGTGAAGCCAAAAAGGCTTAGGATAGGCGGTGTGCCTTTCTCGAGGCCAGATTCACCTGTTTCTAGAGATGACACAATAGTTGGATTACCAAGCAATGAATTTGTTCCCATTCATGAAAACTGTTTTGTACCATAAAAACCAGCTGTTGGAGAGTTTAAGGTCTTTCATGACTAAAGAGAATGCCTACACTGAAATCAAGTATCTTTATATAGACACTCCTTTAGGAAAAGCAATAAGACACCTGTAAAATATCAAAAGATTGAGATGTCACTTTCGCTGCCAAGACACTCCTAACAATTTAGTACTTGTCTATATTTTTTTTAATCTACCAGAATAACTCGTGTAATTTTACATCTGCTTTATGCCACAGTTGGAACACTTCAAAAATTTATTTATTGAATTAAAATGAATAATTTCTAAACAAAGTGAGGACCTTCAAGAGGATGCCATTAAGTAAAAGCAAAAGAAACATGCAGTGTATCTATTACTAACTCTCCTGTTAATAGTGGAGCATGGCTACTTATACAAATGAGCAGAATTGAAACCCCTGAATATCAGCCAACAGGAGAATTTCATGCCCAGTGGCTAACTCTCTTCTCACTCCCACGCATTAATCTTTTGTGAATTTTTTTTTCTAATGTGATTTGTTGATAAGTTAAAATAGGCAGCTGAAGAACTTTCATTATTCCCAATTTGATTGTTCCAAAATGTTTGCCATGCAGCCAGGGAGACCATCACAGTACACTGTTTCATGGAACACTGGTTTAAAAAATTCCTGCACTCATTGATTTATTTGACTTCCCACAGTGCCTTCTCACTAAGGAAAAATAAAGCAGTAGAACACTCAGACTGACTAGACAATGTCTTTAAAAAATAAGAGCTTTCAGGCACAGGTTTTGATACTCATATAAATAACAGAGCTTGACAATTAACATTATTACACATAACCATAGTAAATTATATTTTTGTAAAATCTTTTATACCTCAAAATCACAATTCTTCCAGTATTATTTTAGAATGTCAGAATATTTTACAAGGCACATCTTAAGGAATATCCAAATTCCTAGAATTTAATACCTAATCTCTTTGAATTTTTTTTGTTAAAAAAAAAAAGTTTGAATTTTTGGCTTAAATAACCATGGAAGATGAATTTGGTCTTATCTTCAGCTAATCTCTACTCCTTGAATATCAGTCAAACCAGTGCATGGTTTGGCATAATTCAGAATGATTGGCAGCCTCTCTTTGGACCTGGCAGGGAAAGCTGCTCCAGGTCAGGATTAAGTGTATTGGCAGAGATGCAGGAGGGAGTTTGGCCCAGTGCCTACCCCTTAGATGGAGTTAATACTATTAGCTCTCCATTCAGGAATAATTTCTTCAGAAATTAAAACCTGAGAACCACTTACTCTTATTTTCTTACCTTAAACTAATGAAAAATTGAAGTCATATGACTAAATAAGGCTGAATACATTGATCTTTACATCCATAATGAACAATTTCATTCACAGAACTTGTAAGACTTGCTTTTTAAGGGATGAGACTCCTCTTTTGGAGAAAACATAAATTCAACTCATGGAACAGAAGAGTTGCAAGTCACTACTATGTTCTAGTTTCCAATGACTTATAACATACCGTTGAGTTTACATCTTCCAAAATAGAGGATAATCAGGCACACTATTGGTGTTTTTTGTTTTTAAACAAAATAACTGAACACCCACAAAAGAATATGAGTTCAGTTTTTCTACAGAAAGACTAGGACACTTTCAGCACCCTCAGAAATTTAGTTTTAGAAGTTATATTTAACTCATAAATATATCTTTGTGATTTCCTGAGGCTAAATTGAGCAATCTAGATACATAAGATTTGGAATGTGTTTGAACATATCCTTGGGGTCCTGAATTCATCAATAAGAAGCTGAATATCTTGCTTATGTGACATTACAGGAGAAAATATAATTTTGTTATTTTTTGGCTGCTACAATATTTGAAAGATAATCCAATATTCCAGTCAACTCTTATTCTTAGAATAATATTCTCACAATGCACAATTCATCTTAAAAGTATTTAAGCAATAAAAATAGTTTATATTTGTATAGTTTTATACTTTTTGAACTACTTTCAGAATCTAATAAGGTAGGTTGAACAAGTATCATTTACCCCTTCTTGAGAGATGAAGAAATTAAAACCTGAGACCACTTTCTTATTCCCTTACCTGAAACTAATGCAAACTGAAGACACATGATTACATAAGGCTAAATACATTGATTTTTACATCCATAATATTCAATTTCATTCATAGAAATTTTATGATTTGCTTGTGAAGAAGTACCTTCTCCTTTGGAGAAAATGTAAATTCAACTCTGTTTTTGGAGCAAGAATTGCAAGTCACTACTAAGTTCTAGTTTCCAATGACTTATTACATGCTATTTTCAAAATGGAGAAGAATCAGGCCCGTTGTTGGTGTCAATGTATAGCTTGAACACTGGCCTGGAAGTTTGGAGGACTGTAATACATATTGACTGCATGACCCTAATCATGTAACTTAACCTCTCAGGGTTTCAAGCAACTCTACAAAAACTATCAGTGAAAAGAGTATGCTGATGTGGCAAAAGGAGCTACCTCATCTAGGAATTTCTTATAATTTTAACACCCCTTTGGAATCCAAGTACCAACTCTTCCTACTTCCTACTCTTTCTTCTACTTTAACTCATAACCTTATTTCTTATTAACAATCAACCAATAGATTCAATTTTCATTTACTCAAATGGCCTAAGAACAGTAGTTCTAAAACATTTCCTCTTTGTGTGGCATCCATAATTGCTCAACTTATATGGGGGAAAAAAGAATAAAGAAAACAAACTAAAGCAGAGCTCTGAGCCAATGAAACTTTATTAAGAGGTCTATGGTGCCCTTTAATAAGATAGACTTTAGATCTTCACAATCTGAGATGCACCCTTTCTCCAGGGCCTTAGTTTTATAGTTCTTGATATTCAGAGAATACAGATGAAACAAACTAATAATTCAGAATCTCATTGGTTGAAGGATATTGTCCTTGAACCTCTAGGAAGGTCTAGAGAAAATACAGAATTCCATTGATTGATAAATGGACTAATGAACAAACTTTGCAGACTTATCTTGACTATTCAGGAGGTCCTAACAAGCCAAGCACATCCATGGCTTGGGCTTATAAGCATGTCAAAATATCTACATTGGGCCAGTAGAAAGGCCAGCAGCCAGGAGTCACTTGTGGTCATCTCCTTATGTTGGGCAGTAGAGGGATAACAAAGAAAGAAGGGCAACCAACAATCAATACCCCTATGGAGTCATGTCAAACTAATAAATACTGATTGGAATAAAGTTGGAGTCCAATAAAAGAGGGGTCTAAGTAATCATCTATCACATAGGAACCTGGAGTGTACTCTTTTACAAATCATGAGAAGAGTAGGTTCAAGCATAGAGCACAATAGTAGTTAAGCACATATTTAGGATGCATGTTCAGCAAAGCTTACAGAACTGCTAGTATTATAGAGGCTAGAAGTCCTTTCTTTTTGGAGTCCTCCACAGCTCCCTTCAGGTGTAGCATGTCTGCTGGGTATTTCACTCAGCTAGATCTATAGAATTATAGGTTGAACTAGAAGAGGCTTCTGAGGCCATTAAGGCCAACTATCTCATTTTTGCATGTCAAAACAGGCCCAGAGAGTTCTAAATAAGACTTATTTATCAGTATCAATTCTCAGAGCCACTCAGGTAACTGTCTTTATGCCAGTGTCTGTCTGCCCTTTCAAAGCTAAACCTTTTTATATGAGAAAAAATATCTAGTGGACATTTACAAGAGTTTCCTTTACACAAACAGTACCAAAACTGAAAAGGCCTCAGAGAAGAGTTTCTGGGTAATTTAATAATTTATTAATTAGGCTAACAAATAATACATTGTCAGTGGTCTCTCTGGGTAATCAAAGACAAAAGACCCTAGATATCATCAAGTGCTTAAAGATCTTTACAAAAGTGGGTGCCCCTGACAGGCAGAAATCAATCCTGATCGGTAAACAATCAATGAGACAACAGATGAACATATTAATAAGGAGGTACACCAAAAATCTCTAGTATCTCTGTTGAGAATTTAACGTGATCTAAGACAAAAGAATTCATCTTCATCTAGGAGACTCACCAGCCAGGGCTTGAGCCTAATGCTTTTTTTTTTTTTTTTGTATTTTTTTTTGCTGAGGCAATTGAGGTTAAGAGACTTGCCCAGGGTCACACAGCTAGGAACTATTAAGTGTCTGAGACTAGATTTGAACTCAGGTCCTCCTGACTTCGGGGCTGGTGCTCTATCCACTGCGCCACCTAGCTGCCTGGAGCCTAATGCTTTTTAAGGCTATAATTCACCTAGATTAAATTATCTTTTTATACTTTAAATACCTTAATCAGAAATAAGCTCTCCTAGTTGTGTGGGATCCCTCCCAACATTGAGGAGAATGTATCCTACCTATCTCCAGGTATCTGGACCCGACCTATCTCATCATCAGCCCTGTCCTTCAGAGACTGACCTACAAAGAGAGAACTCTGAATGAAGAAGTAAAAAGAGAAAAAACCTAGATCATGATAATTTGTTATTAGTAATCATTTCTCAGGACTCAATTTGTATTGTCTTTTTAATTCTCAAAAGTAATGAAATTCAAAGTTTAACTATTTAAAGTTTCCAAAAATAACCAATATTTGCTTAGCCAAATGGTTTCCATATTGACACAAAGGTTTCACAATTCTTGTTAACTTAATACCCCATTAATATTTTGTTTTCCCCTACACACAGAAGTTACATGTCTAGTCTTCATCCCCATCCCTACAGATGACATCCTTGAGTAGGATACTTTTAGACTGTCAGAAAGAATTAGAATCCTTTCCAGAGAACCAATGGGAGGCCTCCTTCATTTTGCTCCCCTGGACTAATTCTGCTTAAACGCCTGCCATCTTCCAAGCAAAAGAGTTCCTGCTTCAGGGACCAAGCTCTATCTCTTCAAATCTTTCTATCAACTCAGAATGTTGACATTAAGGAAGCAATGCCCTTTGATCCCTTAGCCTCTCAGATTGTGGGCAAAATTCCTCTCCTATAACTTCTACTGTCAGATGCCATTGTCAGGGGGAGAGAATAAAAGACTTTTCTTTTCTTTTTAAAGTCTCACTATGTTTATTTTTTTAAAAGTCAGATCTCTTCCATTATGTATTTGAACTAGAAAAAGGTAGGAAAAATCCAAAGTATAGTAGGAAAATAGAAATCTGCAGAAGGGAGAAGTTGTATATTAAGATCTCCATTTTCTAATTAAAGAGGGTAATTTGACTATCTTTCCATAAGAAATAAGCAGGCAAATTTCAGAAAAAATGTAAAAAGACTTACATGAATTGATGCTGAATGAGGTGAACAGAACAATTGTACATAGCAACAGCAACATTGTACCATGATCAACTTTGATAGACTTAGCTCTTCTCAACAATACAATGATCGGGGCAGCTAGGTGGTGCGGTGGATAGAGCACCAGCCCTGAAGTCAGGAGGACCTGGGTTGAAATCTGGTCTCAGACACTTAACATTCCCTAGCTGTGTGACCCTAGGCAAGTCACTTAACCCCAATTGCCTCAGCAAAAAAGCAAAAGAAAAAAAAAAAAAAAACAATACAATGATCTAA
>JAJPUD010008879.1:0-10395 GCA_023553655.1 Myrmecobius fasciatus | reverse complement strand
GGGGGGGGCTAAGGCAATTGAGGTTAAGTGACTTGCCCAGGGTCACACAGCTAGGGAATGTTAAGGGTCTGAGACCAGATTTGAACTCAGGTCCTCCTGACTTCAGGGCTGGTGCTCTATCCACTGCACCACCTAGCTGCCCCCCAAGTCTTCCTCTTAACATGGAAATTGATACATCCATCTACTCTAGGTAAGTAAATTTACACTGGGAGAAAAGACTGCTCACTCTTCCTGGAAATGAGGGATGGGAGACATGGGTATAGACATCTGACCTGTGTCTTTTCTTAACTTCTGGGTTTGAGGTATACCTATAAACTGCAAAAGGACTGTTCTACACATGTAGTGGACTTCCTGCCATCTAGGGGAGGGAAGGTGACTGGTGGGGGGGGGAATTTGTAACAGAAAGCTTTGTAAGGGTCAATGTTGAAGAATTACCCATACATATGTTTTGCAAATAAAAAGCTTTAATAAAAAAATAAAAATAAATTTTTTTTTAAAAAAGGACTGTTCTACATCTGAAGGAGTTACACATATACATGGACAGCTAGGTGGCACAGAGGATAAAGTACCTGGAGACTTATCTTCATGAGTTAAAATATGGCCTCAGACATTTATTAGCTGTGTGACTCTGGACAAGGCACTTAGTCTTCTGGGTCTGCTTCCCCAAGTGTAAAATGAGCTAGAGAAGGAAATGGCAAACCATTCTAGTATCTTTGCCAAGAAATCCCTAATGGGTCACAAAGAATCAGACAGAACTGAACGAGAGACATATATTACACATTAGGTTTTTTAAAAAAAAATTTATGTTTTTAATTTTATTCCTTTTACTGGTTCTATGTATAAAATATATGTGAATGTGGTAAGTATCTAACAATAAAGATAACTCAATTGTCAATGGAATTAATAGATATCCCATTTGAAATCTAGCTCACACTTCTCCAAAAGAGCCTGTAGTCTTTGTGGGGGAAGCTGGAGGTGGGCTGTAGCTAGGCTCCTTGCTCCTTTTTCACTTTAAAATTATACCTCTCTAAAATATCTTAAATATGGCAGTTCTAGAAAAATAATACTTGTGGGTCCATGACAAATTCCCTTTCACCTTCCCTAATTTCTTTCTCGGTGGGATTGGAGGGGGAGGAATATTTAGCTTGTTAGTGACAACTTAGCTTCATGATAAACCATCACAAAGAGCCAGTAAGTCTATTTATCAAAATAACCAGGAAGCAGAAATTGGGAAAATTACACAGATTAGTAAAGATCAAAGAAAACACAACAGTCAAGGAGTCCTTTGGCTGGTAGCAAGATAAAACACAACTCAAGCAAAGAGAGAAAGAACAATCAGATCCTAGAGATCTTAGCAGGTTGGGGGACAGAGCTGAAGCCAGTTCTCCCCTGCATCCCTGGGGGGGCCTGGGAAGTCTGAGCTTATCTGTCTTGACTACCCCTCTTGAAATCTTCCAACAATTTAAAGAAATCCCTTCTCTCTACACAGAACACACATTTTCACTTTTCTGCCAATCAAAAATCATATCCATACCCACCATATATAGTTAGGCATAAAGGTCATAGGGATGCACATTTTATTATGTTCACCTACCCACCCTAATTAATGTAATCCTAGACGTCCCAGACAGCATAACTGGATCAGTCATTAAGGTACTTTGATCATTAGATTAAAACATGTGCTCAACACAGGAAATATTTTGTGATTGGCTGAAAAAAAAATTAGAAAGCTCTAGATCTAGGACTAGAACAGAAAACTGATTTGAAGTCATGTAGACTAATCTACTGTCAGGATTCTGACTGAATGAAATGAAATGAAAATTTGCCCAAAATTTTTTTTTTCTTTTCTTTTTTTCTTACTGGGCCTAAAATCAGGAAGCTGTTCAGTTACTTTTCAATCATCTCTTTGTGACACCAAATGGGGTTTTTTCAGTAAAGATACTAGAATGTTTGACATTTTATTGATAAAGAAACTGAGAAAAATAGAGCTAAGAGATTTTCCCAGCTAATAAATATCTGAGGTCAGATTTGAAATCAAGATGTCTTCCTGACTCCAAGCCCAAAATTCTGTCAACTATACTAGGACCTATCTCTAACCTGAGAATGGCCAGAGCCAAACCAAGCAGGATAGGACAGAGTCAAGAAGACCTGAGTTCAAAAACAACTAAAAAGATCTGGGCAATCACTTAATCTCTGTTTGCCTCAATTTCCTCATCTGTAAAATGAGGATGATAATAGTACCTACCTCCCAGGATTGTTGTGAGGATCAAATGAGATAAGTATAAAGCACTTAGCATAGTACCTAGCATATGATACTAAATAAATTTTAGTGATTATTTAAAAATTGTTTTTTACATTTTAAAATGTTTTTATTATAGTTTGCTAAACCCTAAACAAGTGGTAGAGAAGCTCCAGTTAAACTCCTGAAAGAAAATCACTTTTGGGGAAGAGCAGAGAATAGAGTTTCTTTTCTCTCCTCCCCCTGCTAGGCAAACCTGTGAATACAGGATATCTAGACCTTCCATTAGAGGTCCCATCAACAATTGAAATCCACCAGAGTCCATAGAATTAGAAGAGGAATGAGGAGGTGGCTGAGCGATAAATTTGAGGTGAAAATGTTTTGGTAGTAATAGCATCACAATATCAAGGAAGATATCAGGATGGCAGCCAAGTAGCCTGGAACTATCCAGCAGCAGGTCCACCTGTCTAGCAGAAATCTAGTGTCCTGTGAGGAGTCCACTCATATGGGAAGATGCATCATCAATCACCTACTCCAAGACACAGCAAATTTCACAAAGATTACATGAAAGGATAAAAGAATCTTTAAAAATTAGCAATCAGGTTTCCAATTTATTTTTGGTCCATTTTCCCCTGGTCTTTTATTGAATGTAGTTAATGAAAAAAAATGCAAATGAAGGTGGCTTGGCTGTTCCAGATCTAAAATTATATTATAAAGCAGCTGTCATCCAAACCATTTGGTACTGCCTGAAAAAGAAAGTAGTTGACCAGTGGAATAGGTTAGGTTCACAGGACGAACTAGGCAATAACTATAGTAGCCTAGTGTTTTACAAACCTAAAGACCTCAGCTTTTGGGATAAAAACTCACTATTTGACAAAAACTGCTGGGAAAATTGGAAACTAGTATGGCAGAAACTAGGCATTGACCCATACCTAATACCATATACCAAGATAAGGTCAAAATGGGTTCATGATCTAGACATAAAGAATGATATCATAAACAAATTAGAAAAACATAGGATAGTTTATCTCTCAGATCTGAAGAGGAAGAAGAAATTTGTGACCAAAGAAGAACTGAAGATCACTATTGATCACAAAATAGATAATTTTGATTATATTAAGTTAAAAAGGTTTTATACAAACAAAACTAATACAGACAAGATTAGAAGGGAAGCAATTAACTAGGGAACCATTTTTACCTTCAAGGTTCTGATATGGCCTCATTTCTAAAATATAGAGAGAATTGATCCAAGTTTATAAGAATTCAAGCCATTCTCTGATTGATAAATAGTCAAAGGATATGAACGGACAACTAGAGATGAAACCATCTCTAGTCATATGAAAAGGTGCTCCAAATCACTATTGATCAAAGAAATGCAAATTAAGACAACTCTGAGGTACCACTACACACCTGTCAGATTGGCTAAGATGACAGGAAAAGATAATGATGAATGTTGGAGGGGAGGTGGGAGAAGTAGGACATTAATACATTGTTGGTGGAACTGTGAATGCATCCAGCCATTCTGGAGAACAATTTGGAACTATCCCCAAAAGGCATCAAACTGTGCATACCATTTGACCCAGCAGTGTTTCTACTGGGCCTATATTCCAAAGAGATCTCTAAAGGTGGGAAAGGAACCCACATGTGCAAGAATGTTTGTGGCAGCCCTTTTTGTAGAGACTAGAAACTGGAAACTGAATGGATGCCCATCAATTGGAGAGTGGCTGAATAAATTATGGTATATGAATGTTATGGAATATTATTGTTCTATAAGAAACGACCAGCAGGATGATTTGAGAGGCCTGGAGAGACTTGCATGAGCTGATGATGAGTGAAATGAGCAGAATCAGGAGATCATTATGCACAGCAACAACAATATTATACAATGATCAATGGCTCTCTTCAACAATGAGATGATTCAGATCAGTTCCAATAATCTTGTGATGAAGAGAGCCATTTACACCCAGAAAGAGGACTGTGGGAACTGAGCGTGGTTCATAACATAGCATTCTCACTCTTTTTGTTGTTTGCTTGCATTTTATTTTCTTCATTTTCTTTTCTGGTTTGATTTGATTTTTCTTATACAACAAGATAATTGTATAAATATATATGCATATATTTATTAAATTTAACATATATTTCTACCATGTTTAATATATCTTGGACTACTTGCCATCTAGGGGAGGTGGGTAGGAGAAAGGGGGAAAAACTGGAACATAACATTTTGCAAGGGCTAATGTTGTAGAATTATCTATGCATATGTTTTAAAAAATAAAAAGCTTTAATAAAAAAATAATCAGAAAGCACTGTTTTTGCCTCACATTTTCTTTACATGTGTACATTTACATTTGCCTCAGTACCCTCCAATTCTTTAAATTTGAGGTCCTTGTCCTCTGTTCCTTATGTATACATATGGTCTAAGTTTGGAGGGATTTTTTTCTGATGAAATATTCTTGTCATACCTTTTTGGTAAATCTCTATCCTGAAAGCTAATGGATGTCTACTGTCTAATGGTTAATAAAGAGCACTGATAGAAGCTGGTAACTAGTTAGTATCCTCTGCCTTCTGAAGATAATATAAATACAAATTGGGGGAATAACCTTGGAGGGGAATGACACAATGTGATTCTGATTTGTTGAGACACAGGGCCAAGGTAAAAAGGTGCAATATCCTGGTGGCTGGAGCATAGGGTTAAGATTCTAGTTGAGTAGATAAGCAGTAAATATATTCGGGGACAGGTAGGTGGCACAGTGGAGAGAGTGATGGGCCACAAGAGAGGAAGACTCCTTTTCCAGAGTTCAAATCTGGCCTTAGGCACTTACTAGCCAAGTAACCCTGAACCACCCTGTTTGTCTTGGTTTCTTTACCTGTTAAATGAGCTGGAGAATGAAATGGCAAACCATTCTTTGTCAAGAAAACCCAAAATTGAGTAATGAAGAGTCAGGCACAACTGAACAACAATCACACTCAAGATTAACAAGGAGAATAAATAATATGCATACAAGTGTGGAGAACAGAGGTAGTGGCTCTCTGAGAACCATAAGAGTTTGGCAGCTTCTCCCCCAACTCCACTTTTTTGGATATGGCCAGATTGAGCACAAAGACAAAATATTCCTTCTATAAACTTGGGATGACACTCCCACAAATATCCAAAAGTGTCTGTGGGAATTGGCAGTGAATTACATGCATAAGGAAGACTTCCTGGTGTTAGTCATTTCCTCCCTGTGCCAGTATCTATCCAGGGAGTGTGTTTCTTTGCTTGCTAATGGATGTAGTTGGTGTTTAGTTTCAGTAGAGTATCACCCTCTGGAAACACTATAAAGAAAGGGAGGAGAAGAGAGAAATACCTTCTTATTTACATAAGAAGTGAAAACTTACTTTCTCTCAAGGATTGGATTCTTGTTCAACTACCAGCTCCTAGTTAGAGTGGCTCAGGCTCTTTGGATCTGAGGAGCTCACCCTTTTAAGGGTCATCAGGGACATGACCAATCACTGTGTTCCCTTTTCCAGTTCAATCAAGGAAAAACTATTTCCCACCTTTTGTAAGAGGCTATAGAAAGAGAAGTATTTTATAGTTAGTTTAATATCTCCTTATCTCTCTCTTACTTTTTTGTGATTACATTCTAGGTTTTCTTTATTTTATTTTATTTGCTTTTTGCTGAGGCAATTGAGGTTAAGTGACTTGCCCAGGGTCACACAGCTCTATCCACTGTGCCATCTAGCTGCCCCCATTCTAGGTTTTCTTAGCTAGGAATGATTCCCCCTCTTCCACCCATTACATAATATTAAAGAAAAAATATTAATAAATTCTGCTTTTCAGGCAGAACTCTGTTAAATCCAAGCATTTCTACTTTAGAGAAAAGGAAAAGTACAAACTTGCATAGTCCTCTCATACCCTTGGGCATCTCTCCAACACAAGACATTTTAAAAGTAAAGGATAGGACTTTTGAATATAGGAAATTTCACTAAGATAAAACATAGTCACACAACTCCATGTTAGCATTTTACTTAACAGAATAAGGCTTCTCCCCTAAGCTGATCACAGGGGACTTGAAGTAATTAAAGAGACCTCCTCCCTTGATCAATGCCCTAATCACTTCAGGAAATGGGGAAAGAAGATTCTGCTCTTAAAAGTTTCCTTCCTTCTGATTTGTCTGGAAAGGACTCTAGACAAAGGAAAGATAGATTTCTAAATATTTTCCGTTGAACTTAATAATAAATATAGATACATATATACACAGAGAGACATGTAATGGACATGTGGTGTATGTGTAGAATATATCAACTTGCTAACATGGTTCCTCTACCATTGAAGGGGATGTTAGGAAACTGCTTCCAGGAGAATTATGATGAAATATAAGGAAAAGCCTTGGAGAAAAAGACTAGAGCAAGAACAGACATTTCATTACTGCTCCCAGTCAGCTAACCATGAGTTGAAGAGAACTGTGATTTCTTTCATTCACTTCTGGGAGATTTTAGTGACTTTATAATGTAGGGCAACTTGGTGAGAGATCACGTTGACTTTGAAAATTTCAAAAACTAGGATGAGCAAGCCACAGAAATCTGGATGTTAGGGTTCAGGGCAGGTTTCACAACCACCAGTGCTCCAAGAACCATGGAGAGACCAATGGGGTTGACTTGCAAGCCCCCAGGCCCTAAGCCAGCAATGGCTTAGTCTCATCCAGCAGTAATGTTATATGTGGATATGAACGTGATGGCACCAATGCTGTGTTTGGACTGAGCTAAATTTCAAAGGGAATTTCCAACTCCTCCCCTCGAAGAGGTCCTTCCTAACTCGGTAGGGTTGGCCAAGAAAGCCTGAAGTCCTGATAAGATTACAATATTCCCTGAGGCAAGCAGGGAAGGGCACTGATGCACATCAGCTCAGCCTTACTGTCTCATCCTGGTGGTTTCTTAGGAAACCCCACCTTACTTACTGTATCCAATCAGAAAGCCAAGTTTTAATGTCAACACCCGAGGTTAAATTTCCTCTATAAATCTGCTCATAACCTACACCACCTTTGGTAAAACCCTTTTTTAGCCAGCCATGCTCTACCTCATAGTGTCTTTCTCCTTGCCCCCCTCTCCCTTGCCTTCTGGTATTTTTGTCCTTCTTATAGTTAACTAGCTCTTTTAGGGTGCTAAACTCCTATCCCCTATGGATTTAGCCAACCAGCTAATGACACTCTCCTGCTTCATATTCCCTTTCTCCTGGTTAATTGTGAGTTCCACTGGGGAATTTGTCTTCTCCATTGTTAACTGATAAAACCCCGATTTTTGCTAACTATCTGCTCTCCCAAACTATTTCTTATTTACCACTCTTAATGTATATTTTACCTCTTCATTTTGTCCATAATCTCTTCTCATAAATAAAGGTACCTTCTGACAAAGAGTACCACTGTGAATTTTTTACATGTGTTGCACCTGTTATTCAAACTAGGAATTGCTATTTGATCTCATCATTTAGTGCCAAACCCCAACATTTGGTGCTGAATCTCATCTTTTTCTGAGGTAGTACAGGAAGGATTATGACTTAGAAGTATTGTGGGAAATGTTCATATGATCTTTTATATTTTTGAAGTAAATATCCTCTTGTAAAAGTTAACATGATGTAATGTAGTTAAATGGAACTGGGAATGCTAGTCACTGGCTCCCTGACAAAAGGGGGAAGCTGAACCTTTATAGATTTGAGTTGCAGTACAGAGAAGCAAACCCATACTCCTCAGGGTACTCTCTTGGATTTTAAGAAGGGATATAACCTTCTGGCCTTGAGAAAATGGGACTATGTCTCACACAAAATAAATACTGGGTAAATCGTTTAGGGGGAGAAAACTAGCACCTAGGAAAAGGACTCAAGAAAGGCTTCATGGAGAGGTAGAGTCAAGATGGGAACTTGACCAATGTCTCCCCTAAATTGCTCAAATTCCAAATTTTAGAGCATCAGAACACCCCAAAAGATGGAATAGAACATTTTCCAGCCGAAGGCAACTTAGAAACTCAGTCTGTGGCACCAGGACAGGAATCCAGAGTGTAGTCCTGGTGAAAGCCACACTAATGCCTTCCAGGTGTCAGCAAAGCAACATCTCTGAATATGTGGCAATATTAGTGACTTCCAGACTTCTCAGCTCAGAGACACAAAAGGGACTTTTTCAACTTGGAAGGTTACAACCCAGGCTGTACCAGGAAAGCCCCAATGCCAGCTCTGGTCCCAGTATCAGAAGGCAGGATCTCCAAATTGGCAGTGGTACTGATGGCTTCTGGACCCCTCTTAGCAAGGGGGAACACCAGGGAAGACTTGGAAAGTCAGAGGAGAGGATCTCTGGAAGCAAGGTGATAGTCAGGTGTGCAGTCTCAGCATAGGCAGCTCTAGCCCCAGTCCCAGCTCTGGTCCTGGAGTCAGCAAAACAGGATTGTTGCTTTAACACACTGGATTTTACAATTACAATGGGCCAGGGACACTCCAAACAACTCCCAGGCAGAAAAGAGTGCTTGTGATCAGGTCCCTAAAAGGTTCTCGGAAAACAGCTGCACAAAACCCCTGAAGCTTGGGACAATGTATTCTCCACCCTGGAAATGGAAGCCTATCATATTAGAGTTAAAAGCTGAGTAATAGGTTAGGAAAAGGAGCAGACAACAAAAAAAGTTATTGGCCATAGTAAGTTACTATAGTGACAAGAAGATCAAAATGCACCCTTAGAAATTGATAACAAAGTCAAAGCTCCTACATCCAAAGCTCCAAGAGAATTGGGGTCAGGTCATGGAAGTGTTCAAAGGGGATTTTGAAAATCAAGTGAGATAGAGGAAAAATCAGGAAGAGAATTGAGAGTGGTGTAAAAGGAAATACAAAAAGTTAATTAGGAGAAGACTGCCTTGATTAAAATTGGTCAATTGGGAAAGGAGGTACAAAAGCTCATTGAAAAAAATTCCTTAAAAATTAGAATTAAGCAAATGAGAAGTCAAGATACAATAAAACAAAACCAAAAAAATTAAAAAGTAGGAAAAAATGTGAAATATCGCGTTGGATAAACTACTGACCTGGAAAATTCATTTAAGAGAGCTAATTTTAAAATCATTGCTCTATCTTGGAAGTCATGATCAAAAAAAAGAAGCTAGACATCATCTTTCAAGAAATTATCAAGGAAAACTGTCCAGATATTATAAAATATCTGGAATAAAATAGAAATAGAAATAATCCATCTATTAACTCCTTAGAGATCTTGAAATGAAAACTCCTAGGAATATTTTAGCCAAATTCTGGAACTCCCAGGTCAAGGAGAAAATATTGCAAGCACCCAGAAAGAAATAATTCAAATATAGTAAAATCACAGTCAGGATAAGACAAGATCTAGTAGCATTAAAGGACCAGAGGGCTTGGAATATGATGTTCTGGAGAGCAATGGATCTAGGATTGCAACCAAGAATCACCTACCCAGCAAAACTGAATATAATCCTTCAGAGGAAAAGGTGGTCATTCAATGAAATAGAGGATTTTCAGACATTTGTGATGAAAAGACCAGAACTGAATGGAAAATTTGATTTTCAAATACAAGACTCAGGAGAAGCAGAAAGAGTTAATAAGGAAAGTGGTATCATAAAGGACTTAATTAGATTTATCTATTTACATTTCTACATGGGAGGATGATAACTGTAACTCATTAGAACTTTCTCATTATCACCATTTGGAGGAATATATATATACGTATATATATGTATATATACACACACACACATACATGTATGTGTGTGTGTCTTTTATCTTTTAGAATATTTTATTCTAAGATTTATCTCCTGATTTTTAGTGGAAGCTGCCAGATCCTCATTTGCTTGGTAATCTCAATTCCCTCTAATTCCTTTCCTTCTTCCCCTTTACTCCTATTTATCTGTTGAGTGAAATGAATTTCTGTATTCCTCTACATATGAGTATTTATTTTTCTCTCCTTTGATCAATTCAAATGAGATTGAGTTTCAAATGTCAGTCACTTTGAACTCCCGCTTACATATTGTTTATAAAGACTTTTATGTGTACATTTTGATTATGTGGGATAATTTCCCTTAACCTTCTTCTCCCTTTCCTCCACCTAGTGTATTCTTCTTCCCCTATCTTTTCATTCTCTCTCTCTCTCTCTCTCTCTCTCTCTCTCTCTCTCTCTCTCTCT
>JAJPUD010008878.1:35894-73692 GCA_023553655.1 Myrmecobius fasciatus | reverse complement strand
GCTTCAGAATCAGTCTAGAGGCTTCATATTTTGTTGGTTTGAGGGGAAGTTAGAGGAGGTTACAGAGAATCCTGTCTGATCTCCGCCACCATGGCTCCACCCCCCTATAGAACTTATATATGTAAGAAATTATAACTAATTTAATAACTTAGAAATTATAAAAATACAATATAATTCAACAAATGGAATAAATTTAGATATATGTAACAGGAAACTGGTCAATCAGGACTTACTTCTCGGAAAGGACATAGTATACTTTGCTGTCTGGCAATCTCCTGCTTCTAGAAATGTGTGATGGTGAATAATAGACACTACCTCTGTGAATTCAGAGCACTCACAGGTATTCTGTGACCATTTCTTTCCCTCTTAGTATATGGTAATGAAAAGCCTTTTGATTAGCTGCTAAGTTAAAATTGAGGGTACATTATAAAAAGATCCTCTGTATCTGGCAGCATTCCAGTGATATGGAAGAAATCAGCAAGCCTCAAGATGTATTTAACAGTAAGCCTTCCCCTACCTAGTCATCATGTGTTCAAAAGCACATGGCATTTTATTTCCTTCTTTCTCTACTGTGTTCATGCTTCCCTGAATCTAGGTAAATGAGTATCCTGAGCAGAACAACCTGGTAAGTTCTCAAAAGTTTAAAGAGCCACCAGAAGTCCACTAATGGGGGAGTCTGTGGCTAAATTTGCCATAACTATAGCAGCTGAGCCCAGTGTGCTGGCACATCCCTGAGGAAAGACCTACAGATGAGACATCCTATAAACAAGAGAAAAACTTGTTCATAGGTTATGCTGCACACCTAGTAAGCGAACTTAGTTTGAAGAATACTTTGTAGTTACCATTAAAGGTTTGAACCTGCTCTCCTGAGAGAGAAAGGTGGTAGAGAATAATGTGTCCCAGGTTGGTTGTTTTTTCTAGGGATGGAGAATAGGATAGGTGATGTTTTGTAGCAGCTTCTTTAATTGTGAGTACAGCCTCCCTAGGACTAAGATGTAGAGAGGATAATATGTCCTGGCTCAAGGGAATGAATGTTTCTGTACTTTGGTTCTTGCTATAGCTTCTAAGAATCCTTCCATAAAGGGTAACTGCTGATAACTGGTTATCAGTGATTTTTGAGAAGCTATCAACAAGCAAATTGACATTGGGGCACTAATCTTTGGTAAAATAATATTGAAGAGATAATTGGTCAGTTGATATTGGGGAGCATATACTAAGTGGGTGCCAATGAAGAGACTTTCAATCTCTTCCCAGTCCCTCCCCCCCAAAATACACACATAACAACTCTAGATTATTTCTAGAATCTTGAGGAGAAATGGAATAGTTTAGTTCCAGAGACCTAACTTTCCAATCTCAGTGAAAGTTGAGAATATAAGCCCCAGATTCTATATGTGCTACATCTATGTGTGTGTGTGTGTGTGTGTGTGTGTGTGTTTGTATGCATGCAGGCATTTACATCTATTATTGCTCTCTTTGATAATTAAGAAACACATAGTTTATATTCCTAAAACAGCCTTGAACCAGCCATTCCACTCAAAAGCAAATTTCCCTAAATGTTGTTCCTCTCATGGCTTCTAGGGGGGGAAGTCCAATCAATTGAGGTAATTCTTTACTTATGCAATTCATCTGGTATGGGGTCCTTTTCATGGGCAGCCACTAGAAATCTGCTTCAGAGTTTGGTTTTAGGAGCTTAATAAATATTTATTGAATGAATGAATAATGTAAATTTAGTCTAGATATATTTGTGGGTTTTTTAACCCTATATCTATAAAAGGAGCTCATATTATATAGCCATATAGTATGAACTTGCTCCATTTGCTTAACTCATTTATTTTCAATATGGATTTAACTAAGATACGGGAACTAAATGGTTTCCACTGAGCCTGGCTTACATCTGCACTTTTAGAATAACACACGCACTGATTCCAGTTGGTAAAAATAATTGTGTTTGAGTGGACTAAAAACTGACACAGCTGCCTTCAATGAAATCTGCTGCTATCCTGGAGAACTGTGCCTAGTATTTCAGGGAAATCTTTACAGATTGTTCAAGCCATCTTCTAGAAAAGTTTCAGGGAGGATTTTTACTACCTCCCAGGACGTGCTATTAATCAATTTCATCTCTTCCTTAAGAGGAGACACCCAAAAGGCAAGTCTTCTGTTTTTATGAGGCTTTCAGGGACAAAGATTAAGGATGGGCTCAACCTTGGAGATCAATGTTAACCCCACCCAATATAAACAGACAGTTATGTAAACCTTAAGGAAGAGTAACATACCAAGTTTCAAATTACTTGAGTACTCAGAACAGAAAAATGGGCCATTAAAATGTCATGAATTAAAAAAAAAAAATGGGCCAAAAATATAATGAGAAGCCATTTGAAGATAAATTTCATCTGCATATTGATTCCTGTTGTTATCCACCTACTAGCACACAACTATAACATAAGAAGTTTGAAAGATATAGTTTCTGGATAATTAATCATTTGATTAATAATGCTAATATATTTATTAATAAAAAAGATGGTCTTTTGGTCATTTCTTTTAGACCAAAAACTACTCATAGAGCCCATTCAACACAAATGCTCTTGGAAGAATTGGTCTTCCTGAAGGTAGAAATCAGTTCTGATTGGGTAACAATTAATGAGAGAATTAATATTATAATGAGAATGGGAACTATTCTCATGAGGATTGGGCTTTGTGACTTTGATCACTCAGTTTTGGTCAAAGAGAATTATTTATATCTATGTCACCCAAATGACAAAAGGAAGAATCCACATTTCCCCAGATTTGTCTAACTTTGTCTTCTACTCTCTATTTCTTCAAAGGCTGTCTAAATAACTTAGAGGGGCTGATTTCTGTATAAGGAAATGGAGAGAGATAAGTAGAGAGAAATCAGAAGATAGAAAAAAACCAGAGAGATAAATAGATATAGATAGATAATAGAAAGGTAAATTGGTAAAGAAGGATAAAGATAATAGAAAGAAGTAGAGATAGGAAAAAAGATAAGAAAGAGAGAGAGAAGATTGACATAGTACAGAAAAAGGGGGAGAAGGGGAAAGAAAGGAAGACTTATTTCTGAGAAGCAATGAAGAAGCTCATTACTAATAAAACTTCATCATCCTTAAAAATCCCATCAGCCTTGGTGCTCTACATCATGACTACCTCTGTCCCTCTCTTTGGAGTGTGGCAACAAAAACTCCAAAACCTCCATTTAAGGAAGAAGTTCAACTCAGAATATCTCCTCATTTCTGACATGTACCAGCTGGGTGACTCTGGGAAAATCACTTAGACTTAACAGTCCATATAATTCTGAAAGATTGCAGAGTAGATGTTGGTTTACTTTGATAAAGGGAAATATCCTCAATAGCTCTCTATATTGATGAAAATACCCTTCTCAATCCCCCCAAAACCTAATAACCCTATCTATATATGAAAAGCAGAGAATTTATAATAAAGTTGTAGAGTAAGTACTGGCAAAATACTGACACTTCCTTCTTTAAACTAATAGGTTGATATTGAAGCAGTAAGCACATAATACACATTTCTTTATATGTTCTGAATTTCTAACAGAATTTAGACATCTTTCTGCCATATCTTCCAAATATAACCTTCTAAACATTTGAGGGAAGTCCTTGTGCATATCATAAGCCCTTTGAGTACTGGGGCCATGCCTTATATTTCTATGTATCTATCACCTTACCCAACTCAGTGAGCACTCAACAGATACAAACTGATTGATTGAGCCAGTCAGACTCCATCTTCAGATAATAATTTCTCTATCCTTTGGCTGAATTCCTTATAAAAACTGAACTGGTTCAAGCTTTCTATTTGCTCCTAGCCTAGAAGCAGAGAGTGATTTGGGGGCAGAAATAGAAGTTTCCTTTTGCAATGAAGAAATAACCTCTCTATTGTGCCACATATAATTAACTATTTAGAAAAAGAAAAACATAAGCCCCTCTTCTCATTTATGCTAAAATTTGAAACTAAATTTGCCTCTTTTCACAGTTACACTTTATTGTTTGGACCAGCTCACTTAGTTCATTAGCATAGAAGCTATAGTGCTGGATTCAGCCATGCTATGACTCATTTAAATACACACACACACAGACACACACACACACACACACACACACACACACACAATGTTCTCTGGGCAGGGATGACTCTTAATTAAGTGTGCTATAAACATTGTGTAAATATCCTTCATGAAAAGGGAAACTTGAAGAAATTATGCACATGGATCCAGGAAAACATAAAGGAATTATGGGGAAAGAAGCCACAAATACATGTTTTGCTGGTGGTGCATTTATTTTCACAAAGAAATGACTACTTGGGCATGACAGTTTCTATTTCTTCTCCTATTCTACTACTTCTAGGTCTATTAATGTAAAAATTTCTTTATAATCTATCTCTTGCCAAATTGTTCCATGTTAATAGGTTTCAGAAATAGCTCTAGGCAAAAGAAACAAGAGAACTAAAAATGAAATTTAGAAAAGAATTACTTTCTCACATAACCTTAATGTAAAGTGGTTGTTCAAGCCTAGGATCCAGTTTGATCCTTTGTCGAATTTGGAACCAAATTCAGGTCAATCAGTGATAAATACTACGGGGGCAGGAAATACACAATAGATTTTCAAGTAAAGTTCAATTGGAATAAATCAAAGAATTTTAAAAAGAAACCTTTGTAGTAGGATACAGCATTGGAGTTGGACTCAGAGAACCTAGATTCAGATTCTAGCCTTGAAATTTACTACCCATGTCCTGTATGAAATATAGTAAGAAGGCCAGTTGGTCTAGACTATAGAGTGCATGAAGTGAAATAATGTGTAATAAAGTTGGAAAGGTAAATTGAGACCATGTTGTGAAATGTTTTCACTGTCAAATAATGTTTGTATTTGATGACAGAAATAAGAAACAGCCACTTTGGTTGTTTAAGTAGAAAAATGACAGAGACCTACTTTTAATGCATATCACTTTGGCAGTTGTATAAAAAACAAATAGGAACAGGAAAAGATTTGAGTGAGGTAGAAGCTTTTGCAATAGCTGAGAGGATATGAGTGCCTGAGTTTTGTGACTCTGTGAGCTGAAAGAAAGGGGATAGAAGTAGAAAATGCTATGAAGAAATTACATGATTTGGCACATGATTAGTTTTGAAGGGTGAGAAAGAGTGAAGAGTCAAAGTTGATCCTAAAGTTACCCTAACAATCTGGACTCCTGAAAGTAAGTACCTTTAACAGAAGTCAAGAGACTCAAAAGAGAGATGAATCTGAGGGAAAGAGAACAAGCTCTGGTTTTAGACATATTGAGTTTAAGATTCCTATGTGATATCCAATTTGAAAGGTCTAACAGGAAATTAGTAAAGGAGGCAGAAGTTCAAGAAAGAGAGACTGTGGGCTATATATAAAGATATGTGATATTTAAACCTACAGGTGCTGAAGTCACTGAGGAAAAGAAGAGGTGTATTATTTCAGGCAGGTCTAAGCCATGGTTTTTTTGTTGTTGTTGTTGTTTTATTGAGGCAATTGAGGTTAAGTGACTTGTCCATGATCACACAGCTAGGAAGTATTAAGTGTCTGAGGCTGGATTTGAACTCAGGTCCTCCTGATTTCAGGGCCAGTGCTCTATCCATGGTACCATCTAGCTGCCCATCTCAGCTTTTTTACTTCACTTCTTACTCCTTAACCGTTCTTTAAATAACCTCCAACTTTCTCCCACCCTACAGTTCTGGGACCATGATCGAATCAACTCTGCCAAAATTCTCAGAAAGGACGTGTGATATTCTCCCCTATGGCAACACGCATCATTTCTGAAGCCTTCTGGACCAAAATGTACCTCCATGTCTACTATTCCCTTCTTGTGTCATCTCTTCCTATAATAATGTAAGTTCTTTGAAAGCACAAGACCCTTTTTTGGGTAATATTTGTATTCCCAGCTTTGGCACAGAGTAAGTACTTAACAAATATTTTTTCATTCATTCATTCATGTATGGAGTTCAAAGACAGTCCTGACAATTATGACCATCTCCATATGTATCATCCACAAGGCTATGCTTGGGCTCTACAATCTCCTGCTCTATCAGAATTCTGGTTGTCTGTATTCCCCACATGCACCATTTAAAATAAGAGTCTATTATGGTTGTAAGAGCAGAATCTGGGGGGGGGGGGACAAATGGAGATATTTTAGAATAGTGTGCTCAAAAAGCCAAGGGGTAGAACAAGAGAGGGAGAGAAAGTAATGGTAGTTTCACCTAGAGCATACTGAGCTTGTCATGCAAAGAAGGAAATAAGTTGGATGAATAAAAAACTGGAACAATGCAGAGATGGAAGTGGGGGGCATGCATAGAGAGAGAAAACATTTGCAGACTTATTTGGGCATAAATGAACTTTCCCATCTTGTCTAGATTCTCACAGCAACTGTAAGTGACAGCTAGAGGCTTTAACATGTATATCCCTATATGAGATAAGAGTGAAATGGAGATAATTATACAACACAGTTTCTAGTAAGAGCACCATGAGTTTAAACTTTTTGTTGTGTCCTTGTCCTGCAGTGTTGAAAGAACAATAGAAATTGAATAGGGGGTTTATTTTTAATAGCCCTTGAAATGTCAGAGATAGTCATCTGGGTATAAGTACTGGGTAGCACTTGCTGCTTGATTTCATTCCTTGTTATTACTATACTTTTCTGTTTGATTATATAATTTTAAGCTTAAATATGTTCTGGTTTGGTCTTGTAAAAAAAAAAAAAAAGATTCATCAGATGGAGCCTTATGAGCTACAGATGTAAATAGATGCTTAGAATGGGAATGGTTTTCAAGGGATCACAGTGAGAGACCCAGGTGGCATTATTATGATCAATACTTGAGCAAAGTGATCATATTTTTCAGTGAATTCAGCTTTATTCCCTATGGGATCTTTAAAAATCCAAATTAATCCTTCTCTAGTTTACAAAGGATCAATAAACACTCATATTCCCTTCTGGCAATAACCCTCCTTTATTCCATTTAATCTATATAGAAGTGTTTGTTGGATTGATATTTATTAAACATTCTTCAATAAAAAGAAGTATTAATTATGAAGCTGATTAGAGTGGAATTTTTTAATTAATTTATCCATGGAAAAAAGTTACAATTTGTAATATATTGAAAGAACCGAAAATGCTGGTTCAGGAATTATGCTAGGAATAAAGGCAGGGAAGTTAGTTGAGTTTGGAACTGATTTGACTAGATATAAAAATGACAGTTTTCTAGAGTTAGATCTCCCGGAGAATGGACAATCTTTCAATAGGATTGTCCTGTACAATATTTTATCAATTACTTTCATGAAAGTAGATGAAATGTATCCAAGATAATATATTGGAGAAAAATGCCAGAATCCAAAAGTTCTTGACAGATTGTAACAGCTTGCTAGAGCTAGGGGAAAAAAAAAAAGTCATAATTGTAAATGGTAGATACAATGCTACAAAGAAAAACAATTTTGAAAAATTTTATAGCTAATCAATGCAATAACAAACTACAGTTACAGACAACTAAAGATGAAATATGCTACTCCCTTCTGATAGAGAGGTAAAGACCTCAAAATAGATAATAAGACATACATTTTGGAGCATGGGCATGGTCAGTGAAGGACTTATCTTTGTTTAGCTATATACACACATTGTCTGTATGTGTACCTGTGTGTTTGTGTTAAGCCTTTTATTTTTCTGTGTTTAATTGGGGTGGGAATTGGAAGGAGAGAATAAATACTTGTTAATTAATTTTCTTAAAAATTAGATTCCAGTTTTTAAGATTCAAATGTGGGAAGGAGGGTTCGTTGATCAGGACATTCCTGATCACTTGACTTCTCCCACTACCCAGCTCTAAAACAATGATCCTAAGTAATTAAATAAAGTAAGGGGCAAATAACAGGGATAATGAGGTCTTGGTGTCTTAATATGTTAAACAGAGCACAAAGATATATCTATATTCTGTTACTCCTTACAAAATATGAAAATCTTTTCCCTGATAAAATTGGAAGACAGCTTACCATTGACTGGCTGAAGATTGGACATGCCCCTGGTAACCTTAATAAAACCATCTTTCCTATTTCTAGAGACAGTTGGGTCAGAAATCAGTTTCAAAGAGTGTGGTTCCCAGCATTTTATAAGATAATTGCCTATTTATCATTCAAGTGATTGATAAAGCATGCATTAAGTGCTCAATATGCTATAGAGGAAGAAACAAGATCTTGAGAGGAACAGTGGTAACTTTGAAGAGGATAAGTCCTAGTAGTAGAAAAGTCATGTATGGATTCAAGAGAGAATTGGCTTGTAGGCAAAAGAAGCATGCTAAGGGGGCCTTAGCGAAGTGAATTGACCAACAAATATGCTATAGTTAGGAGGGAACAGCATGAGGACTCCAGAAGAGGAAAGAATATCAGAGGCATGAGTTGTTTTGGCCATGTGTTCCCCATGTATATGCTTGGCCAGCAATAAACTCTTTAAGTGTGTTCCTATTCTTTTTCACTAATTATGTATTGCAATAAGGTATACTGTCACCATGGCAGGAAAATATGAATTCAATCCTGCTTCATTAACTCTAGGCAAGTCACTCTCTCAGTCTCAATTTCCTCATTTAAAATGAGAATAATGTCATCTACTTGACAGGGTTGTTGTGAGGTTCAAATGAAATAACATGTAAAGTTTCTTGTAAACCTTAAAGTTCTATGGAAATATAAACTATTACTATTTCTGGGAGAGTGCATTCCAGACTTATAGGGGAAATATTTTATACCTACTAGTCTTACTATACTATCTTAGTAAATACTTTTGGCTTAAGTTAGTTGTGTCTAGTAGCTGACTTTTAAATATAAATGCACTGGTGGGGGTTCATGAGCTATAAATCATGCTCACAAGATTCCTTTGGATACAGAGAGAGCTATTCCCCTGAAGTCTGAATACAAGGTAGGGGGAGAGAGATTGACCAGAAGGGATACTACTTCTTGGAATAAATGAGAAAAAAATATAACATGCAAACTGAAACAATTAAATCTAACTTATTAAAACAATTTTCTCACAATGAAAAATGGAAAGTGATAGAAATAATATCAATACCAATTATAATGTTAAAAAAATTATATATAAATCAACTGCCACATCAAAAAGACAAAAAGAGCCTTAAAAGCACTTTAGCCAGCAACCATTTTACTTACTTGCCAAGTATAGAGAAATGGAAACCAAAAGCAACATTGATTTTGTACATAAAATCATTTGTAAAGTCTTTCAGAGAAAGAGAACGGAAGATTATATAAGCAGTGTTACCACATGAAGCAGAAAGAGATGATGGAGGTTAAAAATAATTTAAAGAGAGTTTGATAACTGATCCAACTAAACAAAATCATAACAATAACATTTAAGGATGAAAATGGAGGAACAGTACACTAGAGAAAAATGTGAAAGTTCTGAGCAAAAAACCAAATCTTCAATCAGCTTCTCCCACTTATCCTCTCTTCTAAGCTGCTTAAGACTTTGAGAGGACTCCATTCTGTTACCAAACCCCTAATAATGTTGATTACCTACCCAAATGCAGTCCTCAACTAACACTTGGTCATACTCTCCCAATTGCAGTGTTTCTGAATCTCAAGCTATCATTATTCAAACCCTGTCTCCCCACTCCCACTGGTTGCTCTCTTCTTCCATCCTATTCAAACTGACCACACTTCAGCTCCCACTCCAGATCTTCCCACTCCAGATCTACCTATCCCAACCACTTCATGATATTCTCTAACTTCATTCAGTAGCATATAAGTAAGAGTAAAGGCAATGGATGGTGGGAGTAATCCAAGGCTGACATTTTGCAAGGTAAGATTGATTATAAAGTAAGGAACAAAGGAGTAGAGGAAAGAATGATGTAAAGTTGACCTACTTCATGGAGGAATCAAGATGGGGAAGAAAGGAGAGTGGAATCCCTGATTCATAGATAACAAATTTACTTTTGTTTTAATTATTTTCCTTTTCCACTCTTACTGAGTCCTGGCTCCCCACAATTAAGCAATTTCCCTAGCCACTCTATGTTATTCTAGAAGCACTTTCTAGCACACACTGGTTAAAGTGAGGGAAATAGAATTCTTCTAACTCTTCCAATTGCTCTTTCTATTATAATCACTCAGTAACCTCTCTTCCTGTATTAATACCCTCAAAATGGTAACTGAGAGGATATTGACAAAGACTAGCCTACTTTCCCAAATTTATTAAAGTTTTATCGGAATCATCTCCACATATATCAAAGGCATCTTTTTTGATGTATTAATGGGGAGAAGGCAGGAATATTGTGCAGTGGACTAAATCTTAACATTACGCAAGATGTGGAAAATATGAGACCTACTATGCTTATTGCTTTTGATAATAAAAAAGCTTTTGATTCAATTTAATCAACCCTCACCTCAAAGGCTCTCTCCCAATAAGGTGAGTCCCATTAATGCATCAAAACACTCAGTATCTTCTAGAATAAATGACAAGTATGCTTATTCAGTGACATTTTGATCATAAACATCATGTGAGACATAAAACATGGAGACATTGTTCAAATGTTCACTTTTATTTTAGAGGAGATCCAGCATGGAGTCAAGCTGAAAAGGCCTTATCTATGCTTGGTGACGTTGTCCAAATGTACCTGCTTTCAGAAGACATTGTGATGATTTAGTTAAATTCTAAAATAATGTATAATAACCTGGAAGAAATGTTTACTTACTCAGATAAGGTTTAACAAATTATTCACACAGAAAAAATTTAGTAGATTATTGCCTAAATCAGATGATTCATCAATCAAATGAATAATCCACACAATTATCTGTGCCTATCTATATGTGTGTACACATATGAACACATACATATACAGTTATATATATATATATATACATATTATACACATATATCTATTCAATAGACAAAACAAGAAGGCAACTAATTGAGCACAGAATTAAACAGAATGTAGTAAGGGGACTGGATTGCCTTTAGGAAGTTATGAAGCTCTTTTAATGACCTCAAACTTCTCCCAGAAACAAAGATCCATTCTTTTAACAATATTCCAAAAGTGTTGTGACATAGTTGTAAGACAAGAAATACAACAATCTCTAATGAATTGAAAATGAACATGACAGAGTACAATAGAGAAATGTTTGGTGGGTGTGAGCAGGCTAAAACATGTAACAAATGAAGAACTTCAAAGATCAAGTAAATCATATCATCAGCAAAATGTAAGATAGAGATGATGGCTTGGTCATGTAGCAGTCCAGGGAGTGGGAAATGGATAGTTTGAGTGTTCCACTGATAACCTCTTAATGTCAGGAGAAGTCAAGAAAAACTTCTGGCTCCTTGGGTGAATCATATATGGCAAATGTCAGTCACTGAGTCAAAAAACATTTATTAAGTGCCTTCTATGTCCCATACACTGGGTTAAATGTTGGAGATAAAAATATGAATAAAAACAAAGATAGTTCCCACTCTTGAGAAGCTAAAAATTCTAATATATGAGAGAAAATGTTTGAGAATCACTGGGTTATAAGGGCTTGGATGGGATATGATCTGCATTGTTGGAAAGAGCATCAAACTGATCAGATCACAGATCTACTTGAATGAAATATATAGTACTTATGATGAAAATATATAGTACAAATGTAATGTGACATTTTTAGTTCTTGAGCTTATCTAGGGATTTTATTGGATTATAAACTCAATATGAACTAACAATGTGATACGGCAACCAAAAATTTCTTGTGATCTGGAGCTGCATTAATAGAGATTTCATGTCCAGAACAAAGGATCACAGCATCATTGATTTATAGCTAGAAGAAATCTTGAAATCCTTTTGTTCAGTTCTTTCATTTGAAAGGTTAAAGAAGCTGAAGCCAGAGAAGTAAATAAGCAACCCACAAGAAGTGCTCAGCAGAATTAGGAGCCTGAATGCTCTCCATATCTAGCTTTCTTTCCATCATGCCATGTTTCTTCTTTTTGGACTTAAGCAAAACGTCTGATTTTGAACCAGGGACCTCTTTCATCTTCAGTCAAATGTTTTCTCATTGCCCTGATTGAAACAGTCCAGTACTATGCATGCCATTTTAAGAAAGCACATTGACAAACTGAAACATTTCCAGAACAGATTGATCAGAATGATGGGAAGATTCAGTACAATGATGCAAGGATTAATTAAAGAAAATGACCAAAAAGGGGAGCAGAGGTAATGTGGTAGGGCCAGCTAAATTATGACTGTTTCAATGATTTTTTCATGTAGTTTGGAGATGTAATGATCCCTCCTATAAGGAATATGAGTATATGTTTGCTATTTAGGATTTATTTAAACTATAAATGTTGAACTTCCTTTGTGAATATGTTGAAATAACATTTTTAGCTAGAAAATGTATAGGTACATACATTTTTGTAGTTATTTGTTGGTTCATCTCACATAAGCAAGGGACACATAAAAGAGATATATATCCATCTATAAATGCATTGTATACAAACACACACCCTGACAGTATTGGACAAAAGGTCCTGAGTGAATACTAACCTGGTTTCTATACATATAACTTGCTTTAGAGCAGAAGTTCTTGAACCTGAGCTCTGTGAAATTTTAAAAAAAATCAATAATTACCTTTCACCATAGTTGGTTTCCTTAATTATCATGTTTTTTTTTTGACTTGGTACATTTATAAATATTATTCTAAAAAGGAATCTGTAAGTTTCAGCAAACTGTTATGGGCTCATAATCCAAGAAAAGTTAAGAACCCCTTCTTTAGATTCTAGAGATAGATTCTGAAGAGCTTAATGATAAATCTGAAATTCAGGTCATGAACAAAATTAATGGTACCTTTTTTCTTGTTTTGCCATAAGGCCCCTTATGAGCTAATGACCACCTGTGCAGAGACTTGACCCTCTGGGCCCTGAGAAATTTTCAGATTAATGTTTCACAGAGTCTGGCCAAGGCCATGAGAGCAAGCCCCAATCTCTATGAGAACTCTTCCAAAAAATTTATAAAGTTAACCATGAGTGAGCCAAGCTCTTTCCCCTTGGAACTAGAAATACTTAAACTAGAAATAGCCATGCTTTCCATCATGTACTGTCTACTTGTTTCTTTCACCTCAAGTGCTAGACTTGACTTAAATTGATCTATAATCTTATTAATTTGGAGATCCCTTCTTTAATTAGCCAATTAAGATACTGGCATATCCCATAGCTCTAGGAACAGAGATAACATCCTGCTTCCTGACCAATAACTGCCCTGGAATCCAGAGAAGTAGAGGAAACTGGTAAAACATCATTGACATAAGTCAGAAATTGGACTTTTTCTGCATAAAAAAAGGAAATCTGGAAAGTCATCTTTGTCACTATATGCCTTGAAAATTTATAGAAATAGGGGCAGCTAAGTGGCACAGTGGATAGAGCACCAGACCTGAAGTCAGAAGGACCTGAGTTTGAGTTCAAATCTGGTGTCAGACACTTAACACTTCCTAGCTGTGTGATTCTGGGCAAGTCACTTAACCCCAATTACCTCAGAAAAAAAAAAAAGGAAAGAAAGAAAGAAAATTTACAGAAATAGCAACTTTTAGCCTTCTTAAAGCCTTAATCTACTATTAATATATATCCTTTAACAAGTCCTATTTAGATATATAATATTATGTGTGTGTGGTCTCTAGTTTTCTTTTTAGTAGTGTTATTGTGTATTTACCACAAAAATTACTTATTTAAATATGTATTTGCCACAAAATGTAGCAGATAACATCAACAGAAGATACCCACTATCTCTCCTTTCCAATTTAAGAAAAATCCTATGGCCTAGAAAATAGCACTTATCCAGGGAGATATCTGCAAATCAATAGCAAGGTGGAAAGATGCAGACAACTCTAATTAGAAAACTAGATCCTTAGAAAATGAATTAATTTTAAGTGCTTCTACATGTTTATGTGTGGTATCTTGTATTTGTGATAAATTTAGTTTTATCATTTCTCCCCTCACACTGACAAGTACACAAAGGGACAAAGAACTGAACAAGAAGATATCTGGAAATCAGAGACAAAGTGGAACAAGACAAATTGATCCCATTAGACATTTGAATTTCTGCTTATAAATTGGCTTTTGTTTGCAATAGGATGTCTAGCATGTGCTAACTACCAATTAGAGTTAGGTGAGAAGACTAAATTGTTCAATTTCAAAAAAAAAAAAAGCCAAGTATCTTATCTTAAATAAATTCAAACTTTTTTAGGAGCTCACATCCCTTAAATCCTGAGAGCAATAAACAGGCATCACAAATAGTAATTTGCCCCAGCAATGACACTAAGCATTGACTGATTAAAGGAGGATCCAAGAAAACAAAAGTCTGTGCATCTTGCTTTCAAATATATATGAAGAGAATTTTGCAATGACTTACAGAGAATGTGCTATGGTTGTGTTTCTGCCAAGACCAAGTAGTGTCTGTATTTTGAAAGTACACATTAGTTTCTGTCCTTTAGGAGAAAATTAAAGGACTGGACATATTTCTCCTCTTCAGATTAGCCAGGCAAATGAAGTACTCCTTAAAAGAAAGGAAGAATTATTTCAAGGAGGAAAGAAAGGAATGAAAAGCTATGAAATCACAAAGGGGAATCCTCAGGTGGGAAAATGTCAGAGGCAAGGAAAGAAACAACAAAGACTGTTGATCATTTGGAATTAAGTAAAGACTTTTAAATTAAAATTTAATTTATTAATTAATTTTAAAGATAAGTAAAATAAATTTAAATAAAGATATAAGGGTGTTTCTATAGAAGGAAACTGGACCAGTTCAGTAGAAAACAGCTCTCTCTCGTACTCTCTCTAATAAATGATGATAAAGCTGCATAGGTCTATCAAATATCCTATAATCCAGTAATGGTCAGAGAAAAAAAGAGACAAGTAGTGGTGATTGGTAAATCCCTGCTGAGGGTTTCTGAAATATCTATTTGTCAACCTAATATAAATAATAGACAGATCTATTGTCTTCCTCAGGCATATGGCCAGGATATAATGGATATGGGCTGTCCAAAATTTGTCATAGTGAATGATTACTACCAATTTCTGATGATTGATGTGGAGTCAAATGATACAGCCAGAAGGAACTTAAAAGTATTACAAAGAAATGAGTTCTTTTAAAAAAAAAAATCTGAAGACTTTTGGCACACATCTACCACTTTGCACACACTATTATTGCTTGAAATTCAAGGGACAAAGGTGGGTTTTGGAAATGAACATCTTGGCTAAAAAGATATTATTTGAGGATAGAATTTGGATTTCCAGATCACTTAAAATTTAAGAATGATAGTCTCTTGGCCAGAGATAGAATATACATAGTAAGAGCTTAAGGGTTAAAATGCATACACTTGAGCACGAACACACACACACACACACACACACACAGAGTATTTGGACTAGAAAGGGAAGGAAAAAGAAAACAACCCAAATTGTTCATTTAAACTTCTTGTCACATAAAGTAGCACATAGAACATAGGAAAATAATAGAAGAGAGGATTGGTAATTGGTAAGAAACAATATTCAAGAAGAAAGCTAGCAAAAAAAAATCCATGGTCTCAGGTATTTATGTATAAATGAACAATGTATTGGCAATAAATCATGTTAACAAAGATTTTAATGCAAGGAGCTATATTTAATCTCAACATTATCACTGAAACTTAAGGGGAATAGGATTTATAACTGCAAAATAGATGGGTATTATCTTACTCAAAACAAAAGCAGCATAGATAAAAAAAAGAATGTTGGTATCTTATTGCACATTAAAAAGACATATACAAGTGAATAAATCTGGGAACCACAGGGTAAAAAAAATGATATAAATCATTTGAGTAAAGAAACAGAAAAAAAAATAGTGTCACTGGAATATTCTATAGACAACTAGGATAAAAGAAGAAATTACATGAGGAGCTGGCATGAAAGCTTAGTATTATTGTGATGAAAGATTCCAATTCTGCAGACTTCTGTTGGAACTCTTTCTCTGCCAAAACCTGATAGACTAGATACTAGATTTGTGATTTTATTAGTATAGGTAAGTGCTAAGTAAGGTCTTTGCTCATGCAAATTAGCCCCTACTCTGTAACTCATACTCTCAGTAATTTGTTTAGCTCAATGAGAGAGCTTCCTAGGCTTACACAGTCAATGTGTCAGTGGTAGCCCATGAACCCAGGTTTTCTTGACTTTGAGACCAGTTCACTATCCACTATGCCATTCTGTCTTTTATGCCCAAAACAAAACAGTTGATATGTTTGTGATTTACTTTAATGATAATTTTATCCTTCACAAGACTGAGAAAAGAATAGGAATAAAGATTATTTTGAACCCAATTCTGATCAACATGAAAATCCTGATTGTGGAAATACAAACAATAGGAAATGAAGAAGCAAAGATATATTCCATTATAGAATGTTTGAAAAAGTAGAGAGACAAGCCTGTGCCCTGAGCTTGGAAATTTTTTAAATCTTTTTTATGAATAATATGAATATGAATAACAAATCTTTTTTATGAAATCTCAGATTTCATAAAGTCCAGAGAAAGTCTAGTTAGGATTCAATGGTCTAATATTTTACAGGGGAAATTTGCCCATGAAGAAAATTAAAGAAGATATGGATTTGATGAGGAGTCTAAGAGACAAGGCTGAGATTATACTTATCAGAAGGAACTCATCAAATTAGATTTTAAAGAGGTATTCTCAGAGCTGTTTCATGTTTTAAGTATTTCTAGCATTTTGCACAGTGTCTGATACATAATGAGCATGTGTTTATTGAATTGATGGATAAAGATAGAAACAAAGGCAAGTAAATGATTGTCCTTGGATGAAATAAAGAGTAATAAGATTTCATAGGAATAATGCCAGGGATGATAAAACCCCAAGTAAGCCAGAACTAGTGATGAATGCTGAAGATAACAATTAGGTGCATTGTTGGTGGAATTGTGAAATGGCCCAACCATTCTGGAGAGCAATTTGGAGCTGTGCCCAAAGGATTGTAAAACTATGCATGCCTTTTAGGGGCAGCTAGGTGGCGCAGTGGATAGAGCACCAGCCCCGAAGTGAGGAGGACCTGAATTCAAATCTGGTATCAGACACAATACTTCCTAGCTATGTGGCCCTAGGCAAGTCACTTAACCCAAATTGCCTCAGGGGAAAAAAACCCAACTATGCATGCCTTTTGATCCAGCAGTGCCACTGCTGGTTCTATATTCCAACGAGATCATAAAAGAGGGAAAAGCAGCCCTTTTGGTAGTGGCAAGGAACTAGAAATTAAGTGAATGTCCATCATCAGCTGGGGAATGGCTAAATAAGTTATGGTACATGAATATAATGGAATATTATTGTTCTATAAGAAATGAGCAGAAGAAAAAAAGCAGGTTTATTTCAGAAAAGTCTGGAAAAACATGAATTGATGCAGACTGAAGTGATCAGAATCAAGAGAATATTATACACAGCAACAAGATTATATAAAGATTAACTGTGATAAACTTGACCCTTTTCAACAATGAGGTCATTCAAGGCAATTCCAACTATGGAGACTGAATGTGGATTAAAGCAAAGTATTTTCACCTTTTTTTTTTTCTTTCTCATTGTTTTTCCCTTTGGGTCTGATTTTTCTTGTACAACACGACAAATATGGAAATGTATTTAAAAGAATTACACATATTTAATCTATATCATATTACTTGTCTTGGGGAGAGCAGAGGTAAGGGAGGGAGGAAAAAAATTTGGAACACAAAGTCTTACAAAAAATGAATTTTGAAAACTATCTTAACATGTATTTGGAAAATAAAATACTATAAATACTAAAAAAGGATAATGATTAAGTTTACCAAAAATAATTCCTCTTGGAGGCAAGAAGAAGATCAAGGAAAAGCATAAGGCTTGAATGAGATGATGAGATGATAGTGGCCCACAACAAAAAGTGATGGCCAAATTATTCAATTCCTTTTGCTTTTGTTTCTTCTTAAAAAACATATATTTGAATTTTGAAGAATAGAATAAAAAATGGTTAACAGAGAACAGAAATTCAAGATTATCAAAAAGACAAGCACTTAATAAATGTCTTTTCATTCATTCACTCATGGTACATTCATTCAGAAAATGAAAGACACTATAGAATGATATGATAGATTATTTCTTTTCCAACACAATCTCTATTCTTTGAAAGTGCCACTTTTCCCCCCCCCCCCAAGTTTAGGTAAAACTTTTTATCCCAACACAAGTTGATTCCCCTTTGCTGGCTTAGTTGATCATTGAGCAAAGTTGACCAACCTTGTATATAACTAATATCTTTTTTTAGTGCTATCACTTTTTACTATAAATAACAGCACAGATTAAAGACCCTTCTTGTGAGGTATCAGAGAAAATCAAGGTGCCTACCATTCTCTTCAAAGACAGATATGGCTGTTTACCAAGTGAGTACGCCCCCAAACCAAAATTGTCTTTGTGCCCACTCTTCCACACTTCCTTTTTTACTCCAGAGCCAGTATTTATATGTATCATCCTGTCCTTCAAACAGCTTAGGTAAATCAAACCAGGCAAGAGACAGAATGGAAGGAAGTACAAATCAAAAAGGCCAGAGCTGCGCCTGAAATAACATAAGGCAATTTCACACTTCAAAGAACCATGATAATATCCATAGCATCTTCATGAATGTTTCATTTGCATAGCAAAAAACAAAAATAAAAACAAAACATACTAATATGTAACTTGTAACAGACAAACTCAGTGGAAACAGTACAGAGTCATTGGGAAAAGCTAATCTTCTGATTTCTGAAGTTCCCTTTGAGTAGCTTGAAGCAATCGGTATAGTTCAGAGAAAGAGTTTGGAGATACTCTCTGGTGTTGAGGCGTGTCTGAGATTCCAGGATCTGCACATTCATGCACAGCCTTCTGTAACTGCTCCTGGAGCTGTAAAGTGACAGCAGAGCTTCTAAAATTGGAAGGAAACCAATGTCGGAATATTTTGTCACAGATCACCTAAGGAAAGAGAGAAGAGGGAATTAACTTTCTGGGCTGGAGATAATATCAAATTTTTGCAGCATCTTTCTGATGTATATATCTGTAAGAATCCTGAGATCTTAATGAGGATCTTTCCTGCTTGGAACTCAAAAAACTCTACACGCAATAGAATAAGCTATGCTTTAAGATGGTTCCATATGTGTGAAGTAGGAAACCCAGATTCCCCCTTCCTTATGGATGAGTAAATGGAAATTGACATTTCATAAAGGACAGAAAGGAACAAAGGGGTCCTCATTGCATAGATATAGTTATTACCCAAAAAGCTTAGGAAGCCCACAAAAGAAGGGAGGACCAGGTAGAAAATGCATTTAGGGAAGCAGTGGTCTAGACTAGGGCTTCTTAAATTTTTTCCACTCATGACCTCTTTTTGCCCCCAATTTTTTATACAAACCTATATACATGTAAATAAATAGGCATACAAAGCAAACATTTAATTATAATAAATCATAAAGAAATTAGTATAAAATAATTCTTTGATATACACATAATTTTACCAATTTTTAAAGAAGAAATTTGGATACTAATAAGATGGATGTACTTATTTTTTTACATAAAGAATTAAATCTTGGTGGGATATTTGATATTTTGTTTACTGTTGCCAAATTTTTCAAGATTTCCACATTCAGTTATGCAACCCCTTATGGGGTCACAACCCACACTTTAAGAAGCTTTGGTCTAGAAAAAGGTTATTGGAAAAGCCAAATTGTAATTGGTGACACTACTACACACTGGTCAGAGTCTTCACTTACAGCAAAGAATATTAAATTATAAATCAGAAAAATAGCCTGTGCTTTTCTTTTTGTGATTTCTTACAAACTTAATATTAAATGCCATAAAATCAACTGAACTTTTTCTTTGTAATAATTTGCTAATAAACAAATTTCAATGTATAGCTCATCCATAACAAAATGTTTGTTCCTCCCTCTGAATTTTCATCACCTTTTTTCTATTCATTCTTATTCACTTTTTCCTTTATCTTAACATAGTGTGTGTTCTGCTTTTTGAAGTCCTACTTAACTGACTTTGCAAATTTCATATACTACTTTCAAATCCTATATCCCTCATGTTTATTAATCTTTATTGTAATATGAGATTTCTTTGTATTAGTGCACCTCAATTTATGTAACCATTCCTCTGTTGTTGGACAGTTAGGTTATTTCCAATTTTTTATAATTACAAATAATGTATGTCTATTGACATTTGCTTGCATTGTGTTGCCTTTCTCTGATTCTTTTTTTTTCTTGTAGATAGGATTTTTCTTGCATAACTTCTCAAGCATTTCAACATTATTAACATGTGGTGGACTTCCTGCCATCTAGGGGAGGGGAGGGGACTGGGGGTAAAATTTGTAATGGAAAGCTTTGTAAAGATCAATGTTGGGGAACTACCCATATATATGTTATACAAATAAAAAGCTTTAATAAAAAAAATAATAATAAAGGAAAAAAAATAATAATTACAAATAATGTTAATATTGATCTTTGAAAATATATGTATATTTTTAGAAAAATAGAATTTTAAAATTGCTTTCTCAAAATATATATTCTCAAACCATAAAATTTCAGGATCAAAGAATATGATCCTTTATGCAATGTTTGCTGGTACTATCAGATTGATTTCCAAAAAGACTCCATCGGTTTGTAATTCCACTAGTAGCGAGTAGGTCCACTATTTCCCTACAATCTCACCAACATTAAATTTCATTGTTTTTTATTATTTTTGAAATTTTTAAAGTTGTTTTAATTTTCACTTCTCCCATTATTAATAAGTTCGAATATTTTTAATACATTCAATTTAATTACACATTTATTAAATGCCTACAATTTGCAAGGCACCAATTCATTCAAAATGGATGTTTCTACTTTCATAAACTGTTTATATTTTTTACCATTTATCTACAAGGGACTTGGCAATGCCTTTGAATATTTTTTAAAGTCCTTCTAAATATTTGCTGACATGTTTTTATCTATTATATTTGCAAAAATATCGTCCCAAACTGGTTTTGTTTTTTTGTTTGTTTTCTTTTGATTATGTTGTTTTTCATTCCAAGAAGTTTTTTTAATGCAAATATGCTTCTCTTGTCCTAGATAAAATTTTCTATTTCTTTAACTGATAAAAAGTCATCTTTTCTCCAAAACTGAAATAAGTATTTTATTCTACTTTCTTGTATATTTTTATCTTTGATTTTTTTGAAAGTTTAGCTATGATCCAAATGAAATTCATTGCAGTATGAGATGTGGCTTTAAATTTGTTTCTCACCATATTAGCTATCTTAAATTAAATTAAATGAATTCTTTCTCCAGTTTTCCATAGGTTAATCAAATGTTTATATTTGTATGTATCTGGTTTTGTACTGGATTATGGTCTTGGGAAAACTAGATAAGGAATTATAAAACCTAATAAAGAAGCAGGCTTTCCTCTTTCAGGGTTTGTCAAGCATTTTGCAAGAGGTATACATTATATGATAGTAATGCCTTAGATTTGTAGAACACCTTTACTCCACAGAGCACAAAGAACTTTCACTTCTATTGTCTCATTATTTCCAGAATAAAATTACAAGTTGACAAATGCCCAGGGAAGTTTTATGTTAGTCCCAAAATCATGGAATGGACTTTGTTCCAGCTCTAGTACTAGACTAAGGAGATCAGCTCATAAGATTTTCAGGAGATCTAAAGTCAGCCAGCTAAGGTTGTCCTTAAGTGGAAAGCCACTTTCTATATTTCTGAAGCCCAACTCAGAAGCTTGTGTATGTTCTAGGGTAGGTTCAGGAGTCTCTAGTTCAGAGCCACAAGGTACATTCATTCTCACATCAATCACCCCACAGAATGGTCAGATTCAATTCAAATTCAACAAATATTTGTTAAGTCTTTTCTATTTACAAGGCATTGTAATAGACACTAGGGATACAAAGATTTTTAAAACATGACTATCTCTGCCCTCAAAGATCTTACATTCTGCCAAGAGAGCTACAGGACAGCTTCAGACCAAGGATCATTCATTCTTAAATTGGTCCTTTATTTTACATCAGCTCTATCCTATGTCACCTCTATCACCTAGTCTGAGTCTGATTAATATTAGCTTCTAAGGGATGGATGGAAGGTTTGGAGTAAGGTAGGGTTGGAAAGAGTAGATAAAAGCAGTTGTGTTTGCTCTAGTATTGGCAGCTGAGTCTTACCTTAGCTTTTCCTTTAAAATTAACAAACATTATTCTCTCTCCCTTCCCTTCCCCATTCTCTCTCCCAACCCTCCCTTCATTTTGAAGAGGAAAAAAAAAGGAACATAATCCTTATAACAAACATGCTTAGTCAAGTAAAACAAATTTATACATTGGCCATGCCCAAAAATATGTGTTCATTCTCCATTGGGGCCATCACCTTTCTCTGGAATCTTGGTTGGTCATTATTCTGATCAGAGTTGTTAAGTTTTTTTAAGTTATTTTGTTATAACAGAATTATTGTTATTGTATAATTTCTCCTGGTTTTCTGTTTTATCCATGGGTAGGATGCATCTGTAGGCCTCCAATGCCTTTCTGACCACAATCAATACCTAAAGCTTCCAGAGACCTTCTTATATAAGAAGCACAAAAATGAGTCAAAAAGCAAAGAGTATCTCCTTTGGAATTAGAAGTCAGAACCTTTGTTCCTTAGTACTATTGTTATTAATCTATTAGTTACTTCTTTCTCATAGTATCAGTATAGTATTCTTTTCCTTTGCTAAATTAAACACTACCCTCCTACATATATTTCAGTTATTCTCTTGTTTTTTTCCAATATTTACTGGGTGTATTGCCTTACCTCTTCACCTGCCAAGAATGAAAATATTCATTATGATTCTATGGTTTAGCTAAACTTCAGATCATAGATCTCCTGGTCTGCTTTGAACTATTGTCCCCTAAGAAAATAGGATAGGGGAAGGATCATTAGACTTGGAGTTACAAAATCTGGATGAGTCCCAAAGAAAATGTCACAAGCTCTATGGCCTTGCGCAAATCATTTAACCTTTTTGAATCTCAGAGAATCACAGAATTTGTGAGAAAGAAGGGACCAGAGAGTTTATCTTGCACACCCAACCTCCCTTATGTCATCCAGCCTTTCCTTAAAGCACTCCATGAAGAACACACTGCCTCCTAATGGATACAATTCTACCTTAATAAGCTTTTCTTCTTAGTAGGTCTAAATTTGCCATTTTGCCACTTTTACTCCTATTTTTTGCCACCTGTTTCTCTTACTTATGCTCTATGGGGACTGACAGACTAAATCTAATTTCTCTTCTATCTGATAGCCTTTCAAATGCTTTCAAAGACAGTTATCATGTTTTCTCTCCAAATTTTCTCTTTTTCAGTATAATTTAAATATCTAAACATCTCTGGGTCCTTCAACTAATACTCATATGGCATGATCATGAGGTCCTTTACCCATTCTGGTTATGCTCCTCAGGATACTTAACAATATCCTTTCGAAAATGTGGTACCCATTATTGCACAGATATGCTCAAGAGTGGGGGTGAGGGATGGGTAAGGGGAACAGCAGGATGCTCCAAGACCTCTCTTATTGTGGCATAAGACTACATTAGCAATGTTGGCTTCCATATAACACTGCTCACCCACATTGAGCTTAAATCCTCAGCTAAATCCTCAGCTCTTTCTCAGATGACATGCTATCTAACCATCTCTCCCCCACCCAACTCCATATGGCATCTGTAAAATTGCTTTTTTTAATCCAAGTATGAGAATTTACTTTTATTCCTATTGTGTTTCATTTTATTAGATTTGGCCTAAATCTCTATCCTTCTAAGATTTTGGGGGATTCTGACTCCAACATCATTGTGATAGTGATGTCCCCCAGATTTGTGTCTTCTGCCAATTTATAAGGGTGCCATCTATGCTTTTATCTAAGATAATCATAAAAATATTTAACATTACAGAGCCAAGCACAGATCCCCATGGCCTTTCACTTAAGTGCCTTCCACGTTGACAACAAGTCACTAATGTCTACTCTTGTGCTTTCAAACAATTCTGAAACTAACTGCACTATTATAGAGCCTATCTATCTCCAGCTCTTTCACAGTAATAGTAAGGGATCATCTAATATGTTGCTAATGACTTTTTAAAAAACATATAGCAGTTACTGTTCCCATGACCTACTAGTAAAATAACCTGCAATTTTCTCAACCACAAAATGAAGACAATGCTATTGTATTATCTCTCTCAGTGCTACTATACAGAAAGTCCTTTAGCAAAGAGTAAAATGCTGCAAAAAATGTGAGTGGCAGTAATCATTGTCATCATACCAAGGTGACTACTGTCATTTACATGATTTAGATTCATTTTACTATCTATCCATCATTTAACAGGTGGAGAAAATGAGGCACAAAAAAAGTAATTTGTATGTAATGATCAACTGTGATGGATTTGACTCTTTTCAACAATGAGGTGATTCAAGGCAATTTCAATAGATTTGTGATGGAAAGAGTCATCCATATCCAGAGAGAGAACTATGGAAACTGAATATGGATCAATGCGTAGTATTTTCACCTTTTTTGTTGTTGGGTTTTTTTTTTTTTTGCTTGCTTTTTTTTTTTCTTTCTTGTGCTTTTTTCCCCTTTTGATCTGATTTTTCTTGCACAGCATGATGAATATGGAAATATGTTTAGAAAAATTGCACATATTTAACCTATATTTTGAATTGCTTGCTGTCGAGGGGAGGGGGGGGTGGAAGGGAAGGAGAAAATTTTGGAAAACAAGATTTTGCAAAGGTGAATATTGAAATCTATTTTTGCATGCATTTGAAAAAAATGTTAAAAGCTATTATTTTAAAAAAAAGTATTCTGACTTATTCATGTCATCTGGATAAATAGTCCATAGATGAACTACAATTAGAATCTAGTTTTAGTTCACTGTCTGATATTCTATTAATCACATCATACTGAGCTTCAATACTCTGAGAAACCTTACACATCCTCTCTGTTAAAGACAGAGAGGATGATTTATCACCCATGTGTACCATTGTTTCTACTTTTATTTAATATGGAGATCAATGGGTGAAAGGAATTAAGCTTGAACATATCTAGATGGAAATGGTAAAAAAAAAATAAATAAATAAATAAATAAATAAAGATAAATAAAAGAGGCAGAAGCCTCTAGGGAAAATCCTGATTTCTCAATTCCCAGACCAGTAAATTATACATCACCTATTTAAGGACCACCAATTACTTACTTGCAGGTTGTTATTGACTCGCTGGGCACCACATTTATTGATTCTGAGGTCACACCTTGAAAAACAGTCAAAGAAATTGCAGTCTTCATCTCCTGTGCAGTTTTGTTCCAGGATATCCCTCATCTTAGGTTCAAAAAAGGCCATGTCCACGTCAATAGCCACAACCTGTAATCAAAACAAGACATTCCCCACTCTCATAACATTCATGTAGCCAACAGAGAATAAAGCCACTGAAGTGATTTCGTATTACTACCTGCCTAGAAGCCCCACATTTTCCTAGAAGCATAGATTTAGAGCTGGGGAGTGACTTCAGAGATCACCAGGTCCAACTCCACCTATTTTATAAATAAGAAAACTAAGAGAATTTAGATGACTTGACCAAGGTCGTGAAGAAAGTTATGAAACTTGAGCCTAGGTCCTCTACTTCCAAATCATACATTCTTTCCAATGTGCTACACTGGTCAGCCAACTTATAAATAATACAGAACCAAGAGCCTAGAGAATATACTTCCTTTTATTCATTAAGGCATCCTAAATTGGTCCTAAAGTAGATGGGGGTAATAAGTAAAGAGGAGGAAAAACAAAGGGAGAGAGAGGCAAAGAGACAGAAACAGAGAGAGATTGTGAGAGAAGGAAATAAACAGAAAGAGATAGAGGGAAGAAGAAAAGGGAGAGAGAAGGAGAGGGAAAGAGAGAGATACACACAGAAAAACAGGGAGAGACAGAGACAGAGACTGGGAGAGAAACAGAAAGGCAGAGTCGGAGATAGATACAAAGGGGAAGAGAGAAGGGGAAAGACATGCAGTGACTGGGAGAGAAGGAGAGAGAAAGAGAAATGGGAGAGAGAGAAAAAGACAGAGAGACAAGGGGAGAGGGGGAGAGAAAGAAAAGAGAGATAGAAAGAGATTAGGAGAGCAAGAGAGAAACAGAGTGGGGAAGACAGGGAAGAGAGAGGAAAATAGAAAGAGAGACGAGAGGGGAAAGAGACAGACAGAAAAAGACAGGAAGAGACTGGGAGAGGAGGACAGGAGAAAGAAAAGAGGGACAGGGAAAAGAGAGGAGAGAGAACAAAGTTTTAAATTTTATTTTTCATTTTTTACATTGTATCACTAATAACATTTCAGATCTTTGGTCATGTAAAAAGAATAAGTAAAAAACCTTTTGCAAAGGAAAGATTTTTATTAATAGATTTTGGAAGCATTACTATAAATATCACTTTTTATCTTGATGGGAAATAAAACCCAAAGACCTCAATTTTGAAAACAAAGGCACTGAATTGTCTTAAAAATAATTATTCTTCCATTAAAAAAAAAAGGTTTTATTTGATCAAGTGTTGTAGGGATTTAAATTGGGACAAGCTACCAGTAGTTTATTCTTATAGATAGGTACATCAGACTATGAGCGTAATGGTGCAATTGAGAGATGGGAAGATACACTACTCCTAGGAGTCCAATACTTTGGAATGCTTGAATGACTGGCCAAAATTGGTACAAATGGAAATGTTAGGGAAAGGGCCAAAGCAAAAATTACTTGTGCCGAAATTGCTGTAGATGAGACAGTTAGGAACTAACATGTTCCCACAACAAAGACAAAATCAATTGTTTGAATGACAGCTTGATGACCCCCTGGAATTTCAGATTTATGTTTCTGGCTGCAAATCAAAAGGATTTAAAAAAACAGAAAAGGACAACTTCTAAATTATGCAGATTTTTTCCCACCACCTGGATTAAATAATATAAAATGAGCTCAAATCTGGGAAATCCTGGAATCAACCCAAGCACAGCAGCTTATAAGTCCAAGGTTTTAGAAAGATTAGAAAGCTTGATGAATCGGATGCAGCCCAGAGCAATCCACAAGCCTTTACAGGCCCATATCAGAAATATTTGCCTTTCTCTATCCCCTTCATAGTGTCTCCAAAAAAAGTTTGAAAAACGATTCATTCTACCCACTCCCATTTTCTATTAAATACATTCTGATCCTGTGACATAATAGGAAGTGCTAACTTTTCTTCTTTCTTGAAGGGAGTAGAGGGTGGGAAGTGGGATGAGGGGGAAAAGAATTGAGTATCAGCAATCAGGTCAGTTTTTCTGAGATTGTCCAGCATAGTATGATTTGCTTAGAGGCATGTGGGGAATAATGAAAATGAAAAACATAGGAAAAATTTTTCAGGCATTTCAAGGCTTTGCATAATTATATATCCAGTCATAACAAACAGAGCCAGCCTGCCATTTAAATAAATCTTTTCTATCTCATTGTGAAGCCAAGCCAAATATGTAATTTCACAATTTAACCCAGTGGTACTTTAAAAGTGAACATGATTGAGACTACACTAATAAAAACTGTTCTCTGTAGAGAACATTTTCATTGTGGCCCAGTGCCTCTCTTCTTTCCAGGGTTCCTGGCAGGCTTTCCAGGCTCCTACATGAAACTAGAGCCTCCTTCTATGTACCTATTTTTACCTTTTCTGTCATACATGATTCTTTCCTCTGCTTGTAACTGTGTCTATCTGCTTTCCCTAGGAGACCAAGATTTTTTTTTCTTTTTTTCTTCTTGTAATATAATGACAGAGAATAGCTCCCATGTATTGCAAACATAATTTGATACTTAGAAAGTAAAAACAAAAATATTTATATATTTAGTACTTCTTAATTCTTGAAATGATCACAAAATCTTTTATGCATAAAATTACCTAACCCACATAATTTCCTATAAGCCATAACATCCCGGCATCAGAACAGAAATACATCTGAAGATAATTTCATTCTTCCCTGAAATATGGTCTCACATATGCCTTCAGAGCACAAAAATGTATTATCTGTTTGAAAGTGACCATTGGCATTCATTTAATAGTAGTTTAGACCAGAAAGTGATGAAAAAAATTTTAAGTGTGACTTCAAGCCACTGACTCAACATTGGAAAGTATTGCGAATTGCTAAACTGGTTTCTGGCTAGAAGGTTGCTTCTGCAGGCTTCTGGGACATTGGATGACTGGTAATTGTCAGGACCCAGTCATGGTCCCACCCAGAAGACCAGCCTTTTGCATTAAAACATGTCACCACTTGAGGGTTGGCTCGGAAGAACACTTACTGGATCATTCTTCCCATTTCCTCATGATAGTAAGGTTCCCAGGCAAACAATGGTTGAGGGTCAGGGAACAAAGGGTTACAGAGTTCCTCTCTTTTGGTAGTTTCTCCTTTAGCTATCGTCTCCCTCTCTCCTCTTACACTATCCTTATCCTTCTCTCTTTCCATCTCTCCTCCTCTAAATGCCTCTTCTTTTTCTTCTCCTTTCCTTTCTCCTCTCTCCTCCTTGCCATTAGCCTTGTTTCTTCTGCTATTCTGTTCCTCTTGTCTCCTTCCTGTTCCCTTCTCTTTTCTCCCATGTTCTTCTCTCCCTTTTTCTCTCCTCTTCTCCCACATCTCTCTTCTTTCTGTTTTCTTCTCCTTTCTCTTCTTTCATTCTTTCCAATCTTTCCCTACTCCAAATTCTGAATGAAGTGACCACAATGTAAAAGTATAAATAAAAAAGAAAATCCTTATGATTGTGATACCCCCACCTTTTCTTCTCTATAGTCCCATCCTGTGCGATTCAAGACATGCACTTAAATATACTACTTTTCTGCTGGTACTACTACTCTGACCCAATTCTAGCAAAACTAGACAATATAATCTAAAAAGTGCTATTCCTCCTCAAAATATTGCTGTCAGAAACCTGCCATTTGTGATATCATTTTCCCCTCTCTTCCCCGTTTTTCCAGGTGATTTAAACTATCTAGACCAGTTCCCATGTTATTTCTTACAGTGATAGTGAACATATTTTTTTCTCTTCTGTCACCCTCCTCTTCTTTTGAATTCCTGCCCATCCTTCCTAAAGCTCAACTCAAAATTAAAATAAGAAAACTAAACAAAAAACTTTTTTTAAAAACCCCAAAATTCTAAAAACTCCATGAAGTTTTCTAGGATTCTTCACTCCCACCCCCCCCCAGGTTAGAATGAGTCTCCCTAGAACTCAGAGAGCAGTTTGTTTTTAACTCTCTAATGCAGTAAGAGGCAATCTGGCATAATGGATGGAGAACCAGATTTGGAATTGGGACAGTCTAGGAGAAAGACAATATAATACATTGCAGAGCACTGAATGTGGAGTCAGAAAACATGGGTTTGAATCCTCCTTCTGTCATTTACTATCAATGTGATCCTGGGCAATTCCCAAAAACCTCTAGACCTCAGTTTTCTGATTTGTATAATGAGAGAATTGGACCAGATGGCCTCTGAGATTTCACATCTCCCTACTCTAAATCTATGACCTTCTCATGCTAAATTCCACCTGCCATACATATAGTCTGTATGAACTTGGGTAAGTCCCAACCTCTCAGTGTCCCCCGCTAGTTCACAAAGAGTATAAATTGCAGGACAATTGTTGATCTGCCTTGATGGGGGGAGTTTCAGAAAAGTCCCTTACATTAATGAAATCACAGATGCAGACAAAAAAAAATGTCCTGGTGTAACATTCTGTATTATAGCCATCTGTGTTGTTATTCTGTCCCCATACTAGACTGTAAGCTCCCTGAAAGCAAGGATCATAACTTGATTAAACTTTGTATCCTCCTTAGCACCAGTAGAATACTCTGTATCCAGCAGGCATAAATGTTTGTTGCATAAATAAGTGAATCCTTGTTCCCTATTTATATAATTAATATGATAAAATTAATATAATATAAAAATATAATTAATATAATAAAATATAATTATAATAATAAATAAATAATATAATAAATAATTATATAATTAATTATATAATAATCCCTTTTGGGATCAGTAATATCGCCATCCTTTTGATAGCTTATATTTGTAACTGTTGTTAATATAGTTGTTATTCAAATTTCAACAGATTCCTATAAGGCTCTAGATTTCAGAGGTGTTAGTTAATCCAGATTTTTTGATCCATTAGCTAAGAGATGTTAAGCAGGGCAGACAATCTGTGAGACGAGAGAAAAAAAATGTAGGCATGAAATTCTTTCACCATACATTTCACCCAGCTTTTCTCTGGTCAAAGGTATTGTGACCATAGGTAATGACCCAGGATCATGGATCTCATAAAGCAATATGCTTTGTTGTATAAGTCTTTTACGTAGTAAGAAGCAACTCAAAACAGCAGATTAAAAGCCAGGCTCAGAATCAGGATGATCCAAGCTTCTTTTGGTGCTTGAAATCTGATTTTGGGGAATCACAATTACTGAATTAATTCCATGGCCCCCTGTCCTCAGCATGGTTGGGGAATAAAAAGATCCATCTCATAATGAGATACCTAACTTATTTTTGACTGCTGTCTCTTTATCTCAAAAACCTCCTCCTCCTTTAAAGCTAGGTTGCAGCCGAGTAGGGAATATGCATTCATTTGTTTTCTATCAAAGGATGTCTTAGTGGCAGTCATTCTCACCCAAGGCATGCTTTTCACTTGCTACCAACTCTAAAATACTGCTTGACTTCCTGACAGTCATGAACATAGAATGAAAGCTAACCAAAACAGTGTTTGGATGAAACCGTAGGGAGAATCAGATTTAAATTAATGAGGAGGAAAGGGAAGCAGGATCCCTAGGCAAGAACACACATACAAGATATCCCCATTTCTCAGTCCTTCTATTCTTATTTCCTTTGTAATATTCAATCTCCTGAAGATGTTGCCTCAGGTCTAAAATTAAATAGACATCTTCCCCTCTCCCCAAGGCATCTATTGCTTTTAAATTAATGGTGGAAATGTCTTCACTCTTTTTGAGAAATTAATCTCAGATTACAGATCTCAAAATTATTAATCTCAAAATACAGATAGAAATATAGATCTTGTTGATGATGGGGTTCCCCATTCCCGTTTTCTACTAAAATTCTGGGAAATAGATGAAATAGAAACATTACTGCCTAAAGCCGAAGTTGTTTAGTAAACACAGAAACACAGAAATTCTGATTTGGAAGAGAACTCAGCAGCCATGCAGTTCAGACCACACCTGAAGAATCTCATGCTTTGTGAGCCATCTGACAAGTGCTCCTCTCTCCATCGAGAGAGAATCCACTGCATTCTGAGGCAGCTCATTACATTTTGGCATCATTATAATTGTCAGGATGTTTTTTTCTGACAGAAAACCTAAATCTGCCTCTCTGCAACTTCTACTCATAGCTCCTGGTTTTGTCACCTGATCCAAACATAGCAAATCTAATCCTTCTTCCACAAGACAGCCCTTAAATTACTAGAATACAATTATCACATGCCCAGTCTCTTTTCTTGGTATAGAGGAAGTATCCAGAGGACAATTAGGATGACACAGAGTCTTGAGATCATGTCACAGGAGGCCACAGAATATTCAGCTTGAAGAATACAAAACTAAGTGGGGGAGGAGGGGCACAGGAAGTGCCAGGGATGATGGTTATGACTCTATAGGAGAATAAAAGGTGGAAGTCTTACTAGATCAAGGGAGGGAGATACTCATGGGGTTTTTACTAAATGAAACCCAGATTTCTGGAACCCAAACAATTCGTCTTTGGAGCCCATGGTTTCTTCTGCTCTACTTATTATTCATCCCTCCCTGGAAGCACTTACTGTGAAATCACTCCTTATGGCAAAGTTTTCTGGCTTGATATCACAGAGGTGAAGGCGATGGGAGAAGTCATTATCAAAATGATTTACCATGTCCAGGAAGCTGAGGGCAATGTTGTTAATGGCCCTTGCCTGGCCCTGGTCACTCACAACAGGAATGCCAGCAGCCTCCTCCAGAGGAAAAAGTGTTCTGTGTCGGGGATGTCCAGCAGCAAGGTATTCTACTGCATAGAAGTGGCCACAGGAGCCTAGCACCTGCAGGACATGTCGGCTGAAGTCTTGTAGAAGGCTGAAGTAGATATATTCCTCCTGCTGAAGCAGTGACCACATGCTGGCCACCTGGACCTTCCAACGAGGTCCCTTTCTCCCTGACCACAGGGGCCCCATGGTGCTGTTAGAAATCTCCAGACCCAGGGCATTCTTGACCTCTATAGCCACCATGAGGAGGAGCTCTTCTTCAGGAAAGTCCTTGCCACCCTCCACCTCCTCATCCAACAACTCAAGGGGTTGGAAGTTGGAGAATGCCTCTTTCTTGGATTTTAGAACAACAGGCTGGCCATGCCAAGAAGCCTGAAGAACCTTCTTTCCCCTCTCATAATACAAGCAACGCTGATATACCAGCTGGCCAGCCACACACAGGTCTTCACAAAGGTCTCCCATCAGCGTGCCCCCTTGGTAGTCATGACACTGAAATGAAAGAATGGAAGAATCAGTCACAATAAAGATGGTTCTGGGAAACCTGCTCTGCTTTAGACTTCAATTACCTCAACACATTTTTTAAAAATGCATTAATCTACGCAATTACATTTACTGAACATTTACTATGTGCTAAGTCCTATGCTAGTGACTATGGGAGGTACTGAAGGAGAATAAGAGATGGTCCCTATCCTCAAGAGATTTATATCCCTTGTTGAACTCTCCATCTTGAGGAGAACAGAAAACAAACACATATAAAGCAACAACAGATAATATGGGACAACATATAATTCATAGGATGAGATAAAGGGAAGACTTACCTTTTCATATTTATCTTGTTCTTAAATAAAAATTATGATCATATCCATGGGAATGAAAAAAGCTGAGATTCTAGGTAGAGCTTTACAATTAACTAGTTATATGGTCATAAACAAACCACAAATCCTTTTTGTGTATTTATTCAATTTCTTTATTTACAAAATAAAGGGAGTTGCTAAGTTCCATTTAGTTCTAAAGTCCTGAGGGACAAAAATAGAGTTTTTATAGACTTCAAAGAATTGAATATGGGAGAAGGAGCAATAAGAAAGAGAGGAGTCAAGTATCATACCTAGTTTATGAGTCTGGGGAATTGGGAAAATGTGGTGCCCTCCATAAGTAATAGGGAAGTTTGAAAAGGGGGAAAGGCTTGGGTGAAAAGACAGTGAGTTCAGTTTTGGACATGTTGAACTTAAGATGTCTGTATTCAGATCAATTGTGGAGGAGGAAGGAATTTATGACCAAAGATCATTATTGATCACAAAATACATAATTTTGATTATATTAAGTTAAAAAGGTTTTGTACAAACAAAACTAAAACTATATGAAAAGGTGCTCCAAATCACTATTGATCAGAGAAATGCAAATTAAGACAACTCTGAGATACCACTACACACCTCTCAGATTGGCTAAGATGACAGGAAAAGAGAACAGCAAATGTTGGAGGTGATGTGGGAAAAGTGGGACACTAATACATTGTTGGTGGAACTGTGAACAGATCCAACCATTCTGGAGAGCAATTTGGAACTATGCTCAAAAAGTTATCAAACTGTGCATACCCTTTGACCCAGCAGTGTTTCTATTGGGCTTATCTCCCAAAGAGATCTTAAAAGAGAGAAAGGGCCCCAAATGTACAAGAATGTTTGTGGCAGCTCTTTTTGTAGTGGCTAGAAACTGGAAACTGAATGGATGCCCATCAATTGGAGAGTGGCTGAATAAATTATGGTATATGAATGTTATGGAATATTATTGCTCTGTAAGAAACGACCACCAGGACGATTTCAGAGAGGCCTGGAGAGATATGAACTGATGCTGAGTGAAATGAGCAGAACCAGGAGATCATTATACACAGCAACAACAATATTACATGATGATCAATTCTGAAGGACATGGTTCTCTTCAAAAATGAGATGTTTCAAACCAGTTCCATTTGTTCAATGATGAAGAGAGCCATCTACACCCAGAGAGAGGACTATGGGAACTGAGTGTGGTTCACAACAGAGCATTTTCACTCTTTTTGTTGTTGTTTACTTGCATTTTATGTTGTTTCTCTTTTTTATGTGGCACAATAATTATATAAATATATATACACATATTTCTACCATGTTTAACATATCTTGGACTACTTGCCATCTAGGAGAGGGCATGGGGGAAGGGGGAAAATTGGAACACAGGGTTTTGCAAGGGCTAATGTTGTAGGATTATCTATGAATACGTTTTGAAAAATAAAAAGCTTTAATAAAAATTTTTAAAAAGATATCCAGATCAAGATGTCCAATAGGCAGTTAAAAAATCTAAGACCAGAGGTCAAAAGAGAGGTTAGGACTGAACAAATGGCTCTGAGAATCATTTGCATAACAATGATAATTGAATCCATGAGATAAAGCAAAATAATACAGAAAGAGAAGAGAGACTAAGAGCAAACTCGGTGTTACTCCACCATGTGCATACAGAGGAGTTTGTCTTGTCAAGAAGGGTCACCTCTTTATGTGAGAGACAGAGCAAAGAAAGAGATAGTGACAGAAAGCATCTCTATGATGTGGAAAAAGGAAAGAGGAGAAGAGAAAGCTTTCAGTGAATGGCCTCAGTTTTAAAAATGAAATGAGTCAAGCTCTCAGCTGAGAGAATAGGGAAGGAATGAGAGCTGTGAGGAGTTTGAGGAGGGATGAAAATGTTTGGATAAAGGACAATAGAGTGGGATAGTGGGGGTGGGGGAAAGAAGTGTAAGGCTACTAAGTGTAAGGGAGGTTGATACTAATGTAATGGGGTTCCAGAGAGCAGAGAAGTCAGTTTAAAGAGTTATTCTTTTTTATTTAATTCTTTATTAGAATTGGTGTTGAGGTGACTGGGGACAAGACATCACCAGAGCAAGGAATAGTAGCAGAAAGGAGTTTTCACTTTGTCAGGGACTGAATGACAGAGATAAGGAGAGGAAAAGGTGGTACTTTATTAAGCATAAGAGGGGGAAATACCATCTGTCTCTGGCTTTCCAAGTCATGTTTTGCTGTAAGTCGCTGTCAGTTTTCTTTCACACATCAGGGAAAAGGAGAGATCTATTTGGGCTTTTAGGTCAATAAACACCTGAGTCAGGAGTCTAAGGACTCAAATTCAGCTCTACATACTCCCTAAAGTCTAAGGTCCTATATCTTTTCTATTTTCATAGCCAACTCCCTAAGGAAAAAAAAAAGTTATCTATACTCATTGCCTCCATTTCTTCAAGGTCTGCTCATCTTTTAATCCCTTGCAATCTGGCTTCTAAATTCATATTCTATGAAAACTTCTCCCTCCAAAATTATCAACAACCTCATCTCTTAAATCATGTGTTCTTTCCTCAGTTCTCATCCAACTTTAGATACTTATTATGTTCCAGTCACCATGGTAAGCACTTTACAATTACTTAATTTCATCTTTACAACAACCTTGGGGGGTGGAGGGATGTGATATTATCTCCATTCTGTGGTTGAAAAAACTGAAGCAATCAGGTTAAGTGACTTACCCAGATTCACACAGTTCAGTGTTTGAAGTCACATTGAATTTAGGACTTCCAGAATCCAGGTCCAAGATTCTATCTACTATGCTACCAGACTCTTACTTTTCCTTTACCTTGCTTATCCAAGTAATTGCCAAGTCTTATCAATAACTCTTGCATTTCTCCTATTCATCTCCTTTTTCAACTCATATGGCCACCATTCTAGTTCAAGAACTTATTCCCTGACATCTAATTGGTTTCTAGTCTCTTTAATCAGTCTAACACATAGCTGTGAAATTGATATTCCTAAAACTGGGATGACTATGTCATTTTTCTGCTCAAAAAGCTTCAGTGATATGATATTGATTCCAGGACAAATTACAGATTGCTCTATATAGACTGGTATTTAAGTCTTCCATGATAGGGCTTCTATTGACCTTTCTAGGCTTGCTCCATATTACTCCCTGCCATTCATTCTCAGTTCCAATCAACCTGGATTAGTAGCTCTTTCCTGATTTTAGCCTTCCATCTCCATTTTAGAAAAAATTCCCATGCCTAAAATGCACTGCCCAGCACTTATTATACCTCCTCATCTCCTCTTCAGAATCCTTAGCTTCCTTCAAGATTCAACTCAGTTACCAACTCCTACATGAAGCTCTTTCTGATTTCCACAATTGTAGTGATCTCCTCCTCCTAAAATTACCTAATATTTGCTTATCTATACATGCTGTATCTCCCCAAGAGGACTTAATTTCCTTGAGAAATGGATTAATTTTAATTTTTTTTCTTTGGATATCCTCAGCAGATAGCACGTCTTGCGCATAGTAGGTTTTTAATGCTCATTGAATCACTGTTGGATATTAACTCTCATAAATGCTGATTGATTGATTATAAAACAACCATCCCAAGACATTCAGGTGCACATATTCCAGAGAATTGTAATCACATCTTAAAAGAATTTCTGGGTCCCAAGAAACAGCCGAGGTAAAAGATTCATCTCAGAGAACACAGTCCAATGACTCAACAAGAGCCCAAAACTCCTACCTAGAGTTGAAAGATCTGACCTGACTCCTTTGATTGTTTCTGAGTAATACTCCTCCCTCCCTTCTCCCCAAAAAACTCTTTAACCTCCAAGTTTGATCTTCCCATCTGTAAAATAAGATAGTTGGGAGTAGCCTGTCTAACAAATGCTTACCTAGATAAGGAGGTATAAAATCATGACTCTGATCTTGCAACTGTTAAGTATCATATGCCAAGCAGTGCAAATGTGTACTCTTATTTTCTACCGGCCCCTCAAAGCTACCTTAAATATTTTTGCTGGAGAAAAGTGCATTAGTGTGTTTTTAAAACTATATAAGTTCTCTGTATGCCTTGAAATTTAATATGGCTGTGGTAAACTTCCATCCTTCTATAATTACCTCTGGCACACCATCTCAAGGTTTGGGGGTCATCAAACATACCATCTATAGGAAACAGAACTCTCTTTGTCAATCACCCTCTCAGCCTATAATTGTTTCCATGCCTTTACTTTCAAAAGAATTGTTGCTGCTGCTTCAGATTGCTCTGGGATCATTGTGAGCATTAGAAGTACAGCTACAAGTTGATCCTTGAAGAGAGAGTGACATTTGGAGAGTAAGTGAACATGACCGGTGATTAAGGAGATGAGACAGATAGGGATGCAGGAAATGACATGCAGGAAGGTATCCCCTTTCCTTGTTACTTTTTTCTTGATTTCATGTGTTATTTATTCAATGTGGTTATCTTTCTATAGAAAGCCTGATGTAAAAATGCAGTAAAAAAAATCTTTTTTTAAGTGAAATATGAATTAAAACCTGATAATTATTAAAAATAAGTTCCCTGTTATATTGGAAAATACATAAAGTTGGTAAAAGTTAGTTTTTATGTGGTATGCAGAATGAAATTAAAATGGACAGGACATATATGAACAAAAGCACCATTAGTCACCAGACTTTGTGGTTTTCAATAGAGTCTAGCCTACAAAAGCATCCTTGTGACTTCTGTCCTTGGGAGCTAGTGCCCAGCAACAAGGAAGGAAATACTTATCTGTCGTTACACACTGAGAAGGCTGAATCAAGAAATGACACTGACCAGAGGCAAGGCTGATTAGTTCCACACCTGCACAAAAACTCTGTTGGCAAGTGCTACATTTCACCATATTGTCTGGCGGCAGGGGAGCAAGAAGGGAATTTTGTGTAGATCTGACTTCCCAGGATCCTAATTTTCTTATTTGAAAAAAAAAAAAAAAAAAAAAAAAAA